>JAHDVE020010973.1:0-37669 GCA_022606495.2 Halesus radiatus
TTTCTTTATCATGCTTTTCAAATTCAATTGTTCTGTACTTTTCCATTTTTTCTTTAAAAAGGTCTCCGTTATTTGGTGGGGTGTAAGTTATAGCGTTTGCGCCAGCTTCAATAGTTTCGTTAATAGATTCGTAAGTTGAGCCACCTGTTGCTATTATTGGTATGTTGGGGTAGTCTGCTCTTATTTTTCTTACAATTGAAGCTGTGTTGGCACCGCCGCTAATATTTAAAATATCCGCGCCAGCATCTAGCCTTGGTTTTAAATCTGTAAGTTCTGACACTATTGTTACAATAACGGGAATTGCTACTATGTGTTTTACAATTCTTATAGTTTCATCTGGGGCAGGTGCGTTTAAAACTACTGCAAGCGCACCCTGAAATTCAGCATGTAGTGCAATATTTGCAGAACGTACACCTTGTGTCATGCCACCGCCAACGCCGCAAAAAACAGGTACATCCGCAACAGACATAATTGCTTGTGTTATTGCAGGGTGAGGGGTGAAGGGGTACACTGCTATTATTGCATCAGCATTAGTGTTTTTTATAATAGCAATGTCTGTTGTAAAAAGAATTGATTGAAATTTTTTACCAAAAATAATAATACCACTAGCTTTTTCTTTTATAATACTAGGAACTTCTATAAAATGCCCTTTAAGCTCATTAGTTATTACAGGAATATTATCCATTGTATCCACTCCTTAATTCTTCAACAAGTTGTTTTATGTTGTTGCTTTTAATTAACGCTTCTCCAACTAATATACCGTCTAATTTTACTTGACTTAAAAATTCCATGTCTTCTTTTGTATTAATACAGCTTTTTGAAATTACAAGTACATCGTCGGGTATATATTTTCTTAATTTTATAGTTGTGTTTAAGTCTTGTGAGAAATCGTCTCGGTTTCTATTATTAATTCCTATTATAGTACAATCGCATTTTAAAGCTTTTTCAATTTCTTTTTCGTTTTTAACTTCAACTAGAGCATCCATTTTTAAACCGTGTACTATTTTTATATATTCTTGCAGCTCAACTTTATTTAGTATACTAGCTACTATTAAAACTGCACTAGCACCCAATTCTTTTGCTTCAAAAATTTGAATGGGGCTTACTATAAAATCTGTTTTTAAAATTGGCATTTTCGTAAATTCATGTACAAGTTTAATATGTTCAGGGTGACCTAAAAAGTAATGTTCTTCTGTTAAAACTGAAATAGCATCTACAATGTTTATGTATTGCTTTGCCATTTCAACTGGGTCAAAATTTTCTTTTAATATGCCGCGGGAGGGTGATGCTTTTTTTATCTCGCCTATTATGGATAAACCATCTTTAGCTAAAACATCATAAAAACTTTCTGTTTTTACTTGTTTAAAAGTATCTATAATTTTAACTATGTCAAACAGGTAACTGTTTTTTGCTAATGCTTCATGTTTTTTTAATAATATATCATCTATAATCATACACATGCTCCTTTTGTGTTGAAAAATTTTAATTGTAATAGAGTTGATTATTTATAAGTATAGTCAATTATTAAATTATTTACAATTCTTTTATGCAAAAATAATTTAATTATCCAAAATAAAAAAATAAATTACAATTTTAAACATTATACAATAAACGCTATAAAGATTTATGTAATAAATTGACTAAAAAAAATAAAACAATAAATTTTATTTTTGAATTTAAATATTTTTAAAATTTTTTATATTGCATATGATATATTGTCATATTATAAAAAAAATGATAGGATAACACATGTATATATTTATAAAATTTATAGCGGTTAACAAAGTAAAAAAATTAAACCGCACTAAAGGAGCTAACTATGTCACACTCTACTTTTGGAAATATGTTTAAAGTTACAACATGGGGTGAATCTCATGGGAAAGCACTTGGAGTAGTTATTGATGGCTGCCCAGCAGGCATAAGCCTATGTGAGGAAGATATTCAAATAGATTTAGATAGAAGAAAACCTGGTAAAAATAAATATACAACAGACAGAGCAGAAGCAGATACTGTAGAAATTCTATCAGGTGTGTTTACTGGAAAAACTACAGGCACACCCATCTCATTAATTATTAGAAATACAGACCAACGTTCATACGATTATTCTAATATAGAAGGAACTTACAGGCCAGGCCATGCTGATTATTGTTTTGATGCAAAATTTGGCTTTAGAGATTATCGAGGTGCAGGGCGTTCATCAGGAAGAGAGACAGCAGCCCGTGTAGCAGCAGGTGCCATAGCAAAGAAAATATTATTAGAAATTGGAGTTTTAGTAAAAGCGTATACGTACAGCATTGGAGATATTACAATTAACAAAAATAATTTTGATGAAGAATTTTTAACAGAAAATATTTTAGCAATGCCTGATAAAGAAGCCTTTGAAAAAGCAACTGAACTTCTTGATAAATGCAAAGAAGAAAAAGATTCTTCAGGTGGTTGCGTTGAATGTGTTGTTACTGGCACACCAGCAGGAATAGGCGAGCCTGTTTTTGATAAATTAGATGCAATGCTAGGTCACGCAATTTTTTCAATTGGTGCAGTTAAAGCAGTAGAAATTGGTTTAGGTATTGGTTCTTCAAAAATAAAGGGTTCTGAAAATAACGATTGCTTTTATTACGATGAAAACAAAGTAGTAAGGAAAAAAACTAATAATGGTGGCGGTATTTTAGGTGGAATATCTGATGGGGATGATATACTTTTAAAAGCATATTTTAAGCCTACATCATCCATTGGAAGAACCCAACAAACTATAAATAAATCTTTAGAAAATACTGAATTGTTAATTGAAGGTAGACATGACCCAATAATTGTGGCAAGAGCTGTAGTAGTAGTAGAAGCGATGACTGCAATAACACTTGCTGATATGTGCATACAAAATTTATCTTCTAAAATAGAAAATTTGAAAAAAATATATAATAAATTATAAAGGAGCTTTTATGGATAAATTACAAACAAAAGTTACAGAAACAATGGATTTTTACAAAAATAACGACCCAATTGAACTTATAGAGAAATTTGGTAGCCCACTATATGTTTATAGTGAAGAAATTTTAAGGCAACGTTGCAAACAAATGAAAAATTTATCTTCTTACCCTAAGTTTAAAGTTAACTATTCGGCAAAAGCAAATAGTAATTTAGCATTTTTGCAAATAGTAAAAAGTGAAGGGCTTTGTGTTGATGCAATGTCACCAGGTGAAATATATGTAGAACTTAAAGCAGGGTTTACTAATGATGAAATATTTTTTATAGCAAACAATGTTTCAGAAGAAGAAATGTTATATGCGATTGAAAAAAACATTTTAATAAGCGTTGACTCTATAGCGCAACTTGAACAGATAGGGGCAATAAATAAAGGGGGGAAAGTTGCCATTCGTTTAAATTGCGGAATAGGCGCAGGTCACCATGATAAAGTTGTTACAGCAGGTAAAAACACAAAATTTGGAATAAACCCTGAATATATTGATGAAGTTAAGAATATACTGAAAAAGTATGACTTGAAACTTGTGGGCATAAACCAACACATAGGTTCATTATTTATGGATTCTAACGCATATTTAAAAAGTATTGAAGCTTTGTTTGAAGTGTCTAAACATTTTGAAGATTTAGAATTTATTGATATGGGCGGAGGTTTTGGCATACCATATGAAAAACAAAACAACCAATTACCGCTAGAACTTAAAGAACTTTCGCAAAAGTTAGATTTATTTATAAATAAATTTGTAAACGAAACAAAAAAAGATTTAACTTTTAAAATAGAGCCTGGGCGTTTTATTTCAGCAGAATGTTCTGTTTTGTTAGGTACAGTTCATGCAACAAAATATAACGGTGAAAATAAATATATAGGAACTGATTTAGGTTTTAACGTTTTAGCTAGGCCGATACTTTATAATTCTCACCACGATATTGAAGTTTACAAAAAAACTGTAGATAATTCTAACGCTATTGAAACTGTAAATGTAGTAGGGAACATATGTGAATCTGGTGATATTATTGCTTCTAATATAGTTTTGCCAAAAATAACTAAAGGTGATATTTTAGGGGTTTTAGATGCAGGCGCATATGGTCATGTAATGAGCTCTAACTACAACAACAGGTTGCGACCAGCTGAAGTTTTAATTCGTGAAAACGGTGAAGTTGTTTGTATACGCAAAAGAGACACGCTAGAAGATTTAACAAAAAACTTTATACCGCTTTAAATGTTTTTTATATAAAATCATAGGGGATGATGTTATGGAACCAATTCAAAGCTACTATTCATTAACTGCATATAAACTAATTCAAGCAATGAAAAAGAGGAATATTGAAGGCTATTTTTGTGAAACAAAGGCGGATGCTTTGGCAAAGTCGTTAGAAATAATTGAGGAAGGGTCTGTTGTTGCATTTGGCGGTTCAAAGTCTCTTATGGAGGTTGGGTTGTTAGATAAAATGAGGGCGGGCAATTATAAATTAATTGATAAAAGAGAAGCTAAAACAGAAGAAGAAGTAAGAGAAATGAATATAGCGTCAATGTCTAGTGATTATTATTTGATGAGTGCTAACGCCATTTCTTTAGATGGGAAATTAATTAACATTGATGGTAATGGAAATAGGTTGGCTGCACTAATTTACGGACCTGAAAACGTAATAGTTATAGCAGGAATGAACAAAGTAGAAAACGATGAGGAACATGGCAGGCTTAGAGCACAAAAATTTGCAGCCCCTATAAACGCCATTCGTTTAGGAACAAAAACACCATGTGTTTCAACTGGGTTATGCCATCAATGCCATGAAGATGAATGTATCTGTAGCCATGTTTTAGTTACGCGCATGTGCAGGCCTAAAAACAGAATAAAAGTTATTTTAGTAGGTGAGAGGTTAGGGTTTTAAGGTGAAGGCAAATAAAGAAAAGATTAAGACCTTGGGGAAACTTTTGAAAAAGTTTCCCCAATACCCCTTCAAAACTTTTAATATTGCAGTTTGAACTTATATTTTGTCCTTGATGATGAAGCGTGGTCTGCATTTTACTTCGTCGTATATTTTTGAAATGTATGTGCCTATTATGCCTAAGCAAAATAAAATTGCACTTCCTAAAATAAGAATAAGTAAAATAACGGTTGAAAACCCGTCTAGTGCTATTCCATAAAATTTATTGTAAATGGTTTGTATTCCTAAAAAAAATGCACCTATTAAAAAAAATATACTTAAAAGGTTAGTTAAATAAAGTGGTACGCTTGAATAAGATGTTAGCGCAGTAACTGCAAGTTTTATTAGGCTTATTGTTGAAAACTTTGAAACATCACCTTCTCTTTTGGCAACATCAAAATAAACTTTTGCTTTCTCAAAACCAACCCATTCAATCATTCCTCTAAAAAACACATCTGAACCACCAATTTCTTTCCACGCTTCTATTACTTTTCTATCAAAAATTTTAAAATCCGATGAATTAGAAATTTCAAAACCAGATAATTTGTTAAATAGGCTGTAAAAACTTTTTGCTAAAAATTTAGTTGCAAAACTTTCATTGCCACGGCTTTTTTTAACTCCTTCAACAATATTAAAACCTTCTTGCTGCTTTAAGTAAAGCTCTTTTATAACAGATGGCGGGTGTTGTAGGTCTGAATCCATTACTAAACATAAGGGTTCGGTAACTTCTAATATTCCAGCACAAATGGCTGATTCTTTTCCAAAATTTCTGCTAAAATTTACACCTTTAACATTTTTTAAATGCTCTTTTAATCTTTTAATTTCAAGCCAGCTGTTATCAGATGAGCCATCATTTATTAAAATAAAGCTGTGAAGAACCTTGTCTTCCTTTAAAATATCGTGTATAGCGCAAATATTATTAAACAGGCTTTTTTCTTCATTGTATATGGGAACTATAATTTCAATAATATTGTCTGAGTTAGGCATAACATCACATTCTCCCATAGATGGGTGGCTAAATTTAACGCACCCTAGTAAATTGTATTTTTATAGCGGTTAATTATATTATATACACAGACCTTTTTTATGTAAAGACCTACATTTAACACTTTAACAAATTTTAATTTCAAATCTATAAATTCATATTATTCTTAATAATACTAATCTACCATAAGCTTATTGTTGATAGTATTTAAAAGTGCTAAACTAAAATCATCGTAAAGTATCTAAAAAGCATATAAGTAACTACAAAAAATAAATATTTTAAATACATATTGCAATTTTTTAGAATATAATGTAGTATGGAACAAATATACAATGCAACTATACAGGGAGAGGTTACTAATGATTTTTAACAAAAAGAATTTGTGTTTATTTTTCACCGTTTTTCTAGTTTTACTAATTACCAACAACAAAATATTTTCAAAAAACATTTTCGCAGCCACAACTTTTACACCAAACCCCACAACCGAATATGCAAAAAGCTTTATACATAATTGTGAGGAACAAACGTGGTTTATAACTACTATTGAAACTATTTTAAACAGCCAAGGCAAAACTATAAACAATTTAGCAAGTGCAGATGATTTATCAAACATATTTACATTAGGGCTTGAAGGTGCTCAAATAGAGGGTAAACTACCTAAAGCCATAGGTCAGCTTTACAATTTAGAATATATATATTTAGCCCAAAATAAGCTAACAGGAAACCTTCCAAACGAAATATACAGCCTAACAAAGCTTAAAAACTTGGATTTATCACAAAATAATTTTACAGGGCATATTTCAGAAGATGTTAAGAAACTTACAAGTTTAAAAGTTTTGCTTTTATGGGGTAATAAATTTACAGGAAGTATACCAACATCTATTTTTCAAATAGAAACATTAGAAAATGTAGATTTATCTAAAAATAATTTCTTTGATTCAATTCCAAATAACATTTCCAATATAAATAATCTCAAATTTTTATCCTTATCAAACAACCATTTAACTGGAAACATTCCAACCAATTTAAAAAATCTTTCAAAGTTAGAAATTTTAATATTATCCAACAACCAAATAACAGGGGATTTAGCAAATAAGTTTCAACAACCAACTAATTTAAAACTTATTGATTTAAGCCATAACTTATTATTAGGTGATATAGATGAAGAGTTATTAAACCTATATGCAAATAATACAGTGGTAGATTTAAAAGGAAACTATTTAGCAGGAACAAACATATTAAAGTTAAGTAAAATAGATGATAATTTTATACTAAACTCAACACTTCCTCAAAACCGCATTAAAATGGTTGAAGCTATATCAGCTAAAGTAAATGAAGAGGTAAGAATTGATAAGCATATATCAGCAGTTGATGTTAAAAGTTTAAAAACCACAAGAGATACCGTTTTATTACCCTTTGAGCAATATATTTTTGAAGTTGATGTAGCAAATAAAAATAATATAAGTTTATACACAAAACCTGATGGCGGCACTTACATAAAAACAAATAAATTTATACCTAAAACTGAACCAGCCAATATAACATTAACTATTGCTAAAAACCCAAATAATGAATATTGCAAAACAGAATTTAAATTTTTCACATATTCTGAAAATACAAATAGCGAATCAAAGCTTCTTCCAAGCACGCCAGCTGTTAAAAAACCAGAAGTAGTAAAAAAAGAAGACGAACCTTTAAAAAAACCAGATAAATCTGCAACAAACTTTTATATAAGCGGCTACCCAGATGGCAGTTTTAAGCCAAACGGTAAAATAACACGTGAAGAATTTGCCCAAATGCTTTATACCATAAACCCAAACTATGAAAATGTAGATTTAAATGTAGATAAAAATATTTCAGATAATACAAACGCTATATATTCAGATGTTAAAAGCGGAAGTTGGGCAACAGAAGGTATTAAGTTTGTTAAAAGTAAAAAATTAATGAGTGGTTACCCAGATAAAACATTTAAGCCAAACGGAAACTTAACCCGTGGTGAGTTTGCAACAATTATTAGCCAATACAAAAAACTGAAAGTTAGTTCAGGGTCAAGTTTTAAAGACACTAAAAATCATTGGGCGAATAATTATGTACAAGCTATGTTTTTAGAAGGGTTAATAAGCGGATACCCAGATGGAACTTTTAGACCAGGAAATTATGTAACACGTGCAGAAGTTGTAGTTGTTATGAACAAAGTTTTAAACATAAAGGCTAACAAAGCAGAAATTAAAGCTATTAAAAACCCTTTTAATGATTTTGATAAAAAACATTGGGCTTATTATGATATTTTGGCGGTGGCTAAAAGGTAGTAATGATTAAAAGATTAAGACCTTGGGGAAACTTTTGAAAAAGTTTCCCCCAACCCCCTTCAAAACTTTTAATATTGGTTGTTGGTATTATTGGGTTATATAGGTGGTTAATTGGTAAATTGTAGAAAATGTTTATAACGAGGAGATATATTTATGAGTTATAGTTTTTATCGGTATGTAAAAAAAGTTGTTGCAGCGGTTATGGTATTGGTTTTTAGTTTTAGTTCATTAAGTGGGGTTAAAATAATTGAGGCGGCAGCAGATACGCCTTATTATTTTGATTTTAATGTTAATGATTTACCTTTTACGCAACAATATGCAGCAATTGTGTATGGTTTAGATAAAGCAGCACGAACAGATGAACAATGGGCTAATATGGTTGATAAATTTTTTGTTGAAGGGGGTACAATGGCGGAGAACCCCAATTTAATTGCAATGGATGGTATAGGCGGAGAAATGTTACTAGACATAAGCCAACTGAGTGCAAATGGAGGTTGGGTATGTAACTTGCCATTTTATTATGGGCAAGAAGATTTATGGGATGCTTATGATAGTGAGTTTACAAGTGGCAAAACACCTAAAAGCAGATACGGTATTTCTCAGGCAACAAATGATGCAGCGTTTAATAATTTAAATTTACCACATGCACGAACCGAACCAGTACTTCTATATTTGCAAGAGAACGGTGTTATGTATGACAAGCCTGGTGGCGACTGGGAAATGTTAGATAGAAGAGGTGCGGGTTATTTCTACTACCTTTACATTCCAGATGGAACAGGAGAAACTACACCTGGTGGAGAAACTTCTAACGTAAAATCTGCTACATACAAAAACGCCACCCCGTTTCCAGTTGAAAGACCTTTCCCATCAGGAATGTTATCCTACTATTGTGGTGACCCAATAGATGCAGTTTCAGGAGCTTTTACATGGTACTACCCAGATTTAAATATTCCAGGCAAACACCAAATGAAATATACAAGGTATTATAATAATTCGGAAGCTATAAATGGAGTAGAAGATGGTAAAAACTGGTCAACAAACTTTGATTACACCTTAGATGTAGATGATAAATATGCATATTTTACATCACCAGATGGTACAGGTGTTCCATTTGCCTATGATTCAGGTGAAAATGCTTTTTACCCAAGAAACCTAGATGAAAGTAATAATTATTCCATGGGCTTTTCAACAATGGGAAGAAGTTTGCAAATGGGAACAAATATAGCAAAATCAAAATTAGACGATACACCAAGTGGTTATATTATTAAAGGTTATACAGCCCCAAAAGAAGAAATAATTGAAGAAGAAATAATTGAAGAAGAAATAATTGAAGAAGAAAAAACAGTAGAAGAAAAAGTAGAAGATTTAGATGAAACAGATGCACAAGATGAAACAGAAATAAAAGAAGAAACAAATATAACAGAAGAAAATAATTTAAACGAAACACAAATTGCAAATGAAACAACACTTATTGCACCAATAACACAAGCAGCTACACTAACACCAACCAAAGTAAACGATGATCAAATTTTACTAAATTTAGAAGAGAATAGTACTAACACAAAAACCCAAGCACCAATTGTAAAAAACCCAATATCCCCAACTGCACAACAATTCACCTTCACCAAAGAAGATGGAACAGAAATGGTATCAACATTTGAGAGAGTGCCATATAAACAAAACGCAGAAAACTCCCCATTAGCCCAATCAAGGTTATTAACAAGAACTTTTGAACCAGAGGGAAAAAGTTACGTAATAAAATCTAAAGACGGTGGCGAATATTATTTTGACACACAAAAAAGAATAACAAAAGTAGTACAAGACGGCATAACCCAATACACCTACACCTACAGCCTAGACAACCTAACCAAAAAAATAACAGGTAAATACGGTGCATACTTTGAATTTACCTACGACGAAACAGGGAAAATGTTAACCGCCAAAGATTATGATGGAAACACAGTATCCTACCAATACGAAGGTGAAAACCTAACAAAATCTATAAACCCAGACGGTAACCCAATAAACTACACATACGACGCCAAAGGAAACCTAACAAGCGTAACAGATTTTAAAGGCGTAGTATACGTAAGCAATACCTACGACGAAAAAAGCTGTGTACTAACCCAAACCGTAGCCGACCGTGGAAATTCCTCCATGAACTACAACGATGAAGACAAACTAAACACCTTCACCGATGAAAAAGGAAACAAAACAAAATATTACTATGATGAAAATAAAAAAGTAATAAAAGTAACAGATGAAAAAGAACAATCAATAAACAACACCTTCAACAACAATTCACAAATATTAAAACAAAAAAATGCACTAGGTGATGAAACCTCATACGAATACGATGCAGAAGGCCGCCAAAACAAAATTATTTTCCCAGACGGCACAACAATACAAACCACCTACAACGAAAATAATTACCCAACAGAAGTAACCTCACAAGACGGCAAAAAAACTAAATACACCTATGATACCAACAATAACCTTTTAAAAATAGAAGACCCAAACCAAAATCTAGAAACCTACACCTATGACGAATTTAACAACAAAACTTCCTACAAAAACAAAAACAACGAAACCACCACCTACGCATATGACGCAAACGGCTTTTTAAAAGCCGAAACAAACCCACTAAACGAAACAACAAAATACACCCACGACAAAACAGGCAAACTACTAAAAACAGAAACCCCAATGGGTGAAACCAGCACCTACAACTATTCCCCCGCAGGCAAATTATTAAGTCAAACAGGCGCAGACGAAATAGAAATAACCTACGCCCCAAATGAAAACGGTTTAAACGAAGTTGAAAAAGATAAAATGGGCAACGAAAGATACCTAACTTATGATAAACTAAGCACATTAACAGAACAAACCGATTTTTTAAACAACAAAACCACCTACAAATATGACCCACTAGGTCGCCTAATAGAAACCACCGACCCACTAAACTTTAAATCTACAACCACCTATGACCAAAACGGTAACGTAGCCACAAGAACAGACAAAACAAACAACGAAACCACCTACACCTACGATGCTGAAAACCAGCTGACCGAAACTAAAAACCCAAGAGGTTATTCCACAAAATATAAGTACAACAACATGGGCAGAATAGTAATAGAAATAGATGCAAAAGACTCAGAAACAAAGTATACTTATGATGAAATGGGGCGCACCAAAACCGAAACCGACCCACTAAATAACGTAACAGAGTATACCTACGATACACTAGGCAACCTAAAAACAAAAATAAACCCAGACCAAACCCAAACCACTTACACCTATGATGCTGAAAGCCGCCTAATAAAAATAACAGAACCAGACACAAGCACCACCACCTTCACCTATGACGCACTAGGCAGAGTAATATCCACAAAAGATTCTTACAACAATGAAGAAAAAAGCAAATACGACCAAGACGGAAAAACCACCAAAACAATAAATCAGCTAAACAACGAAACTAGTTATTTTTACGATGCCTCAGGCAGAATAACAAAAGAACTATATCCAGATGAAACCTACACAACAAAAGAATATAACCTAAACGGCAGCTTAACAAAACAAACAGACCCAGCAGGAAACGTTTATGAATACAAATACAACAAAAACAACCAACTAATAGAAACAATAGACCCTCTACAAAACAAAACTATAACAGAATACAACAACAGAGGCCAAATAAAAAGCAAAACCGATTCAAACAACAACAAAACCACCTACGAATACGACGGAGAAGGCAGAACCATAAAAGAAACCACCCCACTAAACGGGATAAAAGAAAAACAGTACGACCCAGCAGGCAACCTAATAAAAGAAATAAACGTACTAGGTCATGAAACCCAGTATACCTACGACGAAAACAACAACAAACTAACAACAAAAGACCCAAAAGGCAACGTAACCACCTACGAATATGACAAACTAAACCGAAACACAAAAATAATAGATGCCCTACAAAATGAATACACAATGGAATACAATACCCAAAACCAACTAGAAACCGTAACAGATGAAGAAGGTAACGAAACCAACTACACCTATGACACAATGGGCAGAACAACAAAAATAACAAACGCCCAAGGAAATAGCCAAACAAAAACCTATAACCTACTAGGTCAAGTTATAGAAACCACTAACGAAAACGGTGAAACAACAAAAACAGAATACACCCCAACAGGTGAAGTTTCAAAAATAACCTACTCAAATGGGGGAACTACAGAATATACCTACAACAACATGGGTTTAAAGGAAACAGAAAAAAACTTAAACGGGGCAATAACCACTTACACATACACAAAACTTGGGGAAGTTGAAACCATTACAGATGCAAGCAATAATACAACAACATTTGAGTATGACCAGCTTAGCCGAATTAAATCAACAACAGATTGTGAGAACAATACCACAAAATATGATTATGATAACAATGGTAATGTTATACAAACAATTGATTCAAATGAAGTTGTTACAGAATATAAATATGATGCCCTTAACAATCAAACTGAAATAATTATAAATAAAACTAACCCTATAAGTGGTGAAACAGAACCACAAAAAACTATTTATAAATATAATAAAAATTCAAAAATAATAGAAGAAATAAATCCTTTAGGCAATTCAAAAACATTTTCATATGATGCACTAGAAAATTTAACAAGTGAAACAGATGAAAACAACAACACAACAAACCACACTTATGGGGCTACTAATAATTTAGAAAAAACCACATATAGTGATGGAAAAACAATTTTATACATTTACAACAAAAAAGGCGAACTTATACAATTTGAAGACTGGAACGGCACAACAAAGTTAAAATTAAACGCCTTAGGAATGTTAGAAGAAGTAACAGACCATAACAATAAAAATGTTTCTTACAGCTACGATGAAAGCAGTAATAAAACAAAAATTAAATACCCAAACAATACTGAAATAACCTATCAGTATAATAAAGAAAACCAAGTTACTAAAGTATCAGATGATGCAGGAAAAGTTACAACATACACCTATGATATAATGGGAAATGAAGTAACCCAAACAAATTCAAACAACGAGCAAACCCAATATGTTTACAATAATTTAAACCAAAAAACAAAAGAACTAGAACTATTAAATGGCAATATACGCCAAACAAATGAATATACCTATAGCCCTAACGGAAATTTAACAAAAGAAGTTCAAACCCATAATTCTTTTAAACCTTTAAATACTATAAAAGAATATAAATACGATAATTTAAACCGTTTAATTGAAACTATTACAACTTCTGAAAAATTATATAAAACAAGCGACCTACAGGAAGATTATACAACAAACAAAAAAACGTATACCTATGATACGGCAGGAAATATTATAACGGAAACAGAAGATAATTTAAATAATAACGAAACTGATAATACTACTACTGTTAATACTACGTATACCTACAACATTTTAAACCAACTAACAACAAAACAAAAAAGTTCCTCTCCATATTTATATAAATATGAGTATGACAATGCAGGAAATTTAGTAGCAGAATTAAAAAATGAAATAAAAACTAAACAATACACCTTTGACGCAACAAATAAAATGGTTGAAGGTGTAAACAATGAAACTTATGAATCAAGCAAGTACACGTTTAATGCATTAGGCGCAAGAATTAAAACAGAACAAAAAATAAAAAGCATAAATACAAAATATAAAAATAATACAAACAACTTAGATAACGAAAACGCAAATATAATAAATGAAATACTTTCAACAAATTTTGTAGATTTAAACCAAAAAACTTATGTAGATTATTTTGGTTTAACAAAACAAACAACACCATTTATAAATGTAGAAAGAGAATATATAATAGACTACACAAGCCCATATAAAAATGATATAGCAGCTTACGAAAAAGGAAGCTACACAACACATTTTGTATACGGAAATGAAAATGATAAAATATACCAAACAACAACTTATGAACTTTCAGAAGAAACAGGACAAGAAAATAAAAACCCAAGTAGTGCAATTGCTGTAGAAAATATAGGAACTGCATATTTCCACGAAAACTTTTTAGGAAGCACCACCTTCATAACAGATAAAAACGGAAGCATATTACACCATTCAAAACATGATGAATGGGGAAATATTTTAAGTGAAAAAAACCTTGAAATGAACTTTTCAGGCTTAGATGACGTTATGAATTACACAATTCATAACTATGATAAAGTTCTAAACAAATATTACGCAAAAGCTAGAATGTACGACCCACAAACAAAACGCTTTATATCAAAAGACCCAGTTGAATATGGACTTAATTGGTATATGTATGCAGCAAGCAACCCACTTAAATATATAGACCCAACAGGGCTAGTTGAAGTTTTAACAGTTAAGTTTAGAGGATCAAAAGACGTATACCACACAGATGCCAAAGGAGCAATTTTTACCGTACAACTAGATAACTTATTGCATTATGCAACTTTTTATTCTCTTTTTCCAGGTCACTATAGAGGTGAAGCAAGAAAAGCAAGAGATGAAATAAAAAAAGCGCTGAAGGAAGTAATTTCCTATGGTACCGAAAGAGAACGAGACTATCTAAGTATGAGAGAGTTGATAAGTAAATTAATTACACCTAAAGCTTATGCAGAAGGAAGTACATTGACTGATATAGAATTAGCATTTAATGCAGCTAGAGATTTTCATAGAAAAAGCTCCCCAGTAGTGGAAGAAATAAAAGATAACTCACAAAGAGCCATTGATAGTGCTATAATAATTTCAGACCACACTGCATATGGAGCCATACCACCGCTTGATACTGTTTTTGACACAGTAGGCTGTGTATCAAAAGCTATAACCTCGGCTGACGGTGCGAGTAATGCCTTGAAACTAAGTAAAAACAACATTAAGCATATAAGCAAACACATTCCAGAAGCGTTTGCAAATCAATTAGAGCATCTGACCGATCAGGAATTGGCTAATAAACTTGCAAATACATCGTTTTTCAATCCCAATTGGAGCACAGCACAGGTTACATCGGCAGTAGAGCAAGCATACAATTCGTTAAGAGGTCAAGGGTTAACAGGACTTCACTCTGTGCAAGTTAGTGGCGAAACCATCAGCGTATTCATCAAAGCAGATGGAACATTTGATACTGCTTACGGTATGCACAAACTTGTGGCATCTTTCTTTGGCAGATAATTTTAGGAGGAGATATATTTTGTTTTATGTTAAGTATAGGTTAACGACCAATAGTGATTATATCAAATCATTAACAAAGGAGCAGTTTGATTGTGATAGCGATTTTGAGGGGTTTTTTGAACTTTTTTTTAATGAAAATAGCTATGGATACCATCATGATAGACCTCTCCGAGAAGGAGAAGAAGGTGGTGAATTATTAACAAATTGGCTCGCATCGTTGCTAGACGCATCTATCGAATTACAAAACTCATGCTATGTTGCTATAAGTGATATTGAATCATACAACACATGGATTGAATTAAAACGAGATTCAACAAAACTTACAGCAAGTATTGTTAGAGCAGAAAAAGGAAATGGCTCTTCTTGTATTAGAACATCGCCATTATCAGACTATAGTTATGGTAATTGGAACAATATTTCTGTTGGTTTTGAGGAGTTCAAAACCGAAGTTATTGTAAAAGCCAAAGCATATATTGCTGAAATAACTGCAATTAACCCTAAACTGTTAGAAAGCAGGAGGCTAGCTACGTTAAGTGCTTTAATTTTAAAGGCAATAGAATAAATAACTATGCAACAATCTTTTTCCATGACTTTGATAGCAATCTGCATTCACAAACAAAAACCATCTGCAAAGCTTTCAGCCACCTAAATTTCTATTAAATTATCTTGCGCTCTAGAAAAAGCTGTGAAATAGAAAAACGTGACAAATGCAGACAAATCAAACGAACAGACTGTTATTGACCTAGTGAAAAAACTGTATGGAAATCAGTGAACAATTGCAAAGTTATAACTTTGCAAAATAATGGTGAATTTTTAATATACCCATAGAAGGTTAATGAGTTTAAATCATTCGCAATAACTGGATGAAATTTTATAACTAACATTTTAAAATTTATTAATGCAAGCCAAGTGAACATTTTGAGTGTATACTATCAAAAGAACACAATTATATAAATTAATTAGGGTTGTTGAAAATTTAGATAGTAACTAAGTTGCAAATTAAAAAGTAAAGTATATTCAATTGCCTATTATAATTAATTAAATGAAGGACGGAAGGATTAAAATGGATGTAAAAAAAATTATATTCCCAACCCCATTAGCAGAAATAATATTAAGAGATAATGATAATATTGATGTTTTTGTTGAATTAGAGGACGGGCATTCTTATACTTTAGTTGTTATTACTCCAAAAAATATATTAAAACTAATGGAGCAAGAAAAAAAATGCTATTTTGAAGCAGGACCGCCAATGATTATTGTTAAGGAATTGACTGAAGAATGTATTAATTCTGCTATTAATTCTTTTAGTAAAGGAAATGCATATTGGCTAAAAGAGTATTATTTATCAGGTTATTTTGATATAAACATGCTTAATCAAATGCTAAAAATTTTATAATCTGTTAGCCATCTGTTTTACAATAAGCACCATAAATAAAACAAAGTCATACTTAACTTATACTAATTAGCCTTAGATTTCACATAAATTATTTTATTACATGCACGGTTCAAGCATGGAATAAAATAATTTATGTGTCTTTAAAAACTAATCATACTAATTCCAATTAGACAGTGCTATATAAATATTTGTTTTTCGCAACGGTTCAAGCGAAAAAGAAATATTTATATAGCAACCTTAAACTGGAATTAGTATCAGTATAAATTGAAACAATAAAAGAATATGGTGATGACAAGGATTTTATATTTGAAATTAAACTTAGTATTACTGACAAATCAGAAATTTATGAGTCAAAAATAACATTACAGATAATAACACCACAAAAATTACGTGAAGTAGTTGAAAAAGAACTAATAGTTCACGGGAGGGGGAAATTTATAGTTAAGCAATGTTATAAACATACTATCATGAAAGTGCTAGAAAAAGAATTCCAAGAGATTTTGACAATTGCACTTAGTCGATATTTTAGTTAGGGTTTATAAGAGAAAAACAGCCGCCAATAATATTGGCGGCTGCTTTTCTCTTGCCCGTTACCTACATTCAGCAATATTACATTATGGCTAAAATCTACGCATATACGCTAATAAATTAAATTTTTAATTGCCTCATATAAATAAGGTTTAAATTCATTTATAGGTAAAGGTTTTTCAAATATGATGGAGTTATAACATGTTGAGCCCACTAAATCTATTATCATAGATAGTGAAATTATTGGGTTAGTTAAATGTACGCCATATTTTTCTAAATTATTGCAAATAAAACTCATTAAGCTTCCGTCTTCCATATTGGCACTTACTATTGTTTCGTTTAAAAGCCCGTAGGATAGTTCTTTATATATAAACAACATAATTTTTTTGTTTTCGGTAAGGTAATTTACAATATAGTCTACAATGCCAATTAAAAATTCTACATTTTTGTATTCAACGTTTTTGTTTAGCACACTTTCAACTGCATCGTTTAGAAGTTTGCATGTTTTAATTTCTAAAAGGTTTTTAACTATATCATCTTTATCTTTAAAGTATAAATAAAATGTGCCTTTGGCAACGTCGGCTTTTTTAACAATATCGCTAATTGTTGTTTTTTCAATTCCTATTTCTAAAAAAAGCTGATGGGCGGCTTCGTATAAATTTTGTTTTTTCTCTAATTTGTTTTGTTCGATTTTTGTCAGCTTAACCAACTCCTATTTCTTTTGTATTTGCATGTTCTCTATATCTATATTTATAAAAAGCTATACATAAAGGTGTCCAAATTGCTGTATATGCTACTAGTTCTAACATATTAGGTATAAATGTAATTATTGAAGTATTTTTAATTAGTATATCAGAAAAAGGTCTCCCATAATTAATATAAGGCCAAAGAACTTTAACTACATAAACTAAAATTTTAGGTGATTGTTCCAGCGGCCAAATATAACCAGAGGTTAAAAATATAGGCATGCTTAGTGTAAAACAAACTTGAGCCATTTTTATATTGTTTTTAAACAATGCTGAAAGAAAAACAATAGGGCATAACAAGGCTATAATAAATAAAATACTTAAAAAATAAGCACTTAAAATATTGCCAGCAATAGGCACTCCAAATAAATAGTGCAAAATTGTAATTACAAGTGAAAAGGAACCAGTAAACCCGATAATACAAATACTGCATTTGGCAGCCAACCTTAAAAACATATGTTGGTCATTAAGTTCCGTTGGGTTTCTTGAAATAAGAACACTCATTGCTGAAATGGCTAATTGTTGAAAAATAATTGTAATTAAGCCAAGTATAAGGTAGTTCATATATGTCATTTTAGGGTCAAACAAAACCCTGTCGCCCGTTTTAAAGCTGAAAAAAATGTTTTGGCTTTGTTCTTGTGATAAATTACCCTTAGCACTAATTAGTTTTAAACTTGCGCCACCTGCAACTGTTTGAACAATTGTTGCAGCACCTGCATAAATATTATTTGAAATAACTGCATTTGTGCCGTTAGTTAACAAAACAACGTTGCTAGCAATTCCCTGTTTTATATTTTTGCCTAAACCTTCAGGAATATAAACACCACCAAAAACTTTGTTTTGTTCAATAAGCTGTTCTAGTTCTAACTTAGTTGAAACGTTATAGGTTACCTCAAACCGTTCATTACTTGCAAAATATTGTGTTAATGTGTTGCTTAAATCCGAATTATCTGCATCCATAATAGCAATGGGGATGTTATTTAAATAATCGTTTGTATAAGTGCCACCAAACCAAATGGGCAACGCAAGTGGTGCTACTAATAAAAGCATAATTATGTTTCTATTAAACATAGAAAATTTGAATTCTTCTTTCAAAAATTTTATAAACATTAGCAAACACCACCTACCATCTCGCCCTTATTATTAAACATAACACCTAAAAAACACACTACACATGCTAAAGTTCCAACACTAAGCAAATACACAATGTTACTAGCTATTGCCACATTCGCTTCTGATAAAAAAATACTACGCACGTTATCCGCCACATGGTAATAAGGAATTATTTTTGCTTCTAACACATAAATGTTAGGCATACCTAAAGTTGGCCAAGTATACCCTGAAAGAATAGTGTTTGGAATAAACAAGACCCCAGCCATAATAATAGATGTATACATATCTGAAACCCAAGCAGAAATTGCGCAACAAATAGAAGTAACACAAAAAGCCAAGGCAGAACACAAATAAATTGCACTTAACAAGCTACCCCTTAAAGGCATGTTAAACACCAAATTTAACACAAAAAGCGCAATAACAAACACCAATGAACCCAAAACACTATAAAACAATACTTTCCCCAAAGCAAACCCCAATACATTCTTACGCTTCTTCTTACCCTCAGAATTTATACAAACCACTGCCGCCATAGAAAGACCAATTTGAACCATAGCAATACTAATACCTGGCAACAAAAAATACTGGAAGTTTTTACTTGGGTTAAACAAATTTTTATTAACAATTGATATAGGCATTGCAGTAACCAAAGCCTGCTCATAACTCATATTTAGCTTACCCTGCAACTGCTTAACAGTAGCATAAACCCTAACAGAAGTTAAAATTTCAGTTGCCTTCATTTTAGCGGCACCCAACTAACTAACCCCAACTAGCCCCAACCCCCAACTAACTAACTAACTAACCCCAACTAACTAACCCCCAACCCCACAAGGACTCTTCCAAGCATAATGATCGCTGGATTTTCCTATTTTATTGTACCGATGAGTTGTATAATAGATATATAGTGATAGTGATATAGCTCAACGTATAGAAAAAAGCTTATCACCAAAATATATAAGAAAAGTATTACACAAACGAATAGGACTTAAAATAAGTTCAAATGGCAATCAATCATTCTTCGTGGATTTCGTAAATGCATCAACAGGGTTGGATGAATGCAGTAACGGTTAGGATTACTAGTATGATTGCGACCGCACTACCAACGACTTTGAGTTGTTAATTTGTATTCCTATTTGTTAATTCGACTCCAGGGCCGAGTTGAAATTGTGGTGGCTTAAGCCTCTCCGTAAAAGCCCCATAAACCGTTATGCATAAATCATAAATGGAATCCACTTCTGAGTATTCCAGCTTGAGTTTTCAGTTTTTCTGATATTTTCGAGTCTACATTTGAGATTTATAATTATCTTACCGTTATCTGTTCAAACGTTATTGTTGTCGGACAATGGCATCGCGAACCCGTTATTTAAATAGTCGTTCTAAATCGACTTCGTTATCTAGCGAATCGATACACATAACGAACTTGTCAAGTCTTTAGCGATTCATTGCATGAAGCTATAGGCGCGTCAAGTAAGCATCCTGATCCCGTCTAGACTGCCTTGTGATATGGGATATGCCCTCAAAATTGAAGTCCATTATTGTACTTTCTCTTTTAATTTTGGGGGACTCTTGATTCAGTGAATTATATTTATATTATTATATATAATTATAGTGTTATAGTTATATGGTGACATAGTGGTATGCTCAAAATAATATGCACATTATAAAAATTAAAAATGATAACAATTCTTGAAACAAATCATATCAAAGTTCTTCATGACCCGGATTGCTGTGGTTTGATAACAGCATATAAACAAATATCTTCCGAAGCAAACCTTTTTACAGCTTTTAAATCGTCGTCTGTTCTAATTAAGATAACATCTTTTTTGTTGCGCCACCAATATATGTTTCCAATACCGCAAGAATATCCAAATTTTTGATCATTTTTAACAACTGGAAAACTGGTGTAGTTTGGCAATGATTCGGAAAAAGTAAAGAACAAACCTTGCAGTTCAGTATAGTTTTATGGGAATGAAAGAAGCATACGGGAGGCAACGAGCTGTTTGGTATTTGGTTTTTCAAAGTAATCTTTGCTTACATGTTCATGGTTCATCCGGTTGCAGCCGGTAGCACTGATCAAGTTAATGATGGTTGGATATTCCTTTTGATTTATTTGCATGATATTATATCTTTGATTTATGTAGATAGTTAGATAGTTATATAGTTATATAGTGATATAGTTAGAAGTTAGAAGTTAGAAGTTATATAGTTAGATAGTTAGATAGTTATATAGTTATATAGTGATATAATTATATAGTGAAAAAGTTAGATAGTTATATAGTTAGAAGTTATTTTGTTAGATCGTGATGTGGTTATATAGTGATAGTACAAGATGAAAAGAGAATAATTTCCTCTTAAATCGATTGTGAAGCATCGAAATAAAAAAAACAAAAAACACGTCATCGATTTATCTATGGATTTAAAAATCCTTTTAATTTTAGGAATGGTTGCAATTCAAACTTGGTTTTTTTATTATTCTAGTCAGAATCCATTGATTCAATTACTTACGAAAATATGATCAAAATAAGATTTTAACTTTCCACTTATCCTTTTTAGGAATAGTATCCGCATTTTCGTTTAAGAAACTTATGATGAATTTGTTGCAGGGAGCCGGTTATTGTCCATCCCACTTTCCTCCGCTTACTCGAGTTGTCCAACAAGGCATCCAATTTGTTAAATCTGCCGACCATTCCCAATGATTCTGTTCGCTGATGCGGTACCAAATTGGAGTTACAAACAATTATCCACTATAACACGGCCATCCATTTTGGATTGGTACTCCATCATCATTAATGAGGCTTTTGATAAAAGAATTTATTTTTGCATAGTCAGTGGGTAACCAAATCTCTTATGCTGCTGCTGCCATTTGGGTGATTATATTGTATTTTTTAAATTATATGATAATATGGTGATATAGTGATATAGTTAGATTATATAAGAGGAAAATAAATCTTAATAATTTTAACTTCAAAATTATCAAAACATCATTCATTTTTCCACAAATAATAATCCTCTCCATTTCCTTCGTTTTCTCGAATTAATCGCTTATCATCGTTATTCTCG
The DNA here is from genome assembly GCA_022606495.2 of Halesus radiatus. Lineage (NCBI taxonomy): Eukaryota > Metazoa > Arthropoda > Insecta > Trichoptera > Limnephilidae > Halesus > Halesus radiatus. Next base: position 22,225 of record JAHDVE020010973.1, read on the forward strand.
AATTAATTATTTAACCTTTGCAGAATGTTGCTGACGCTTAACAGTTCTAAAGGTAAATCTCCTTCGAGTGAAACCTTATTATGATCATAAATCCACATCAAACATGCTTCGCTGAACTTCACTTTTAATAGGTTTCCATTTTTTCCCTTGGTTATAAAAAATCTGAGGAGTTCCTAAACTTGAAAATAAAATGAGATATTATATTACTACTCTAAAAAATGACGATACACTGGTAATTTTTTATAAATAAGAGGGGATTTTAGTAAGTGTATGTGATAAAAATATAAAAAATGTATACTTGAATATTTCCAGGATAAGCCAAAATATACGATCTTGCCATTTTCTGCAAAATTTAAATAAACTCTTTAAAAATAGTCAATATAATACATATTTTTGAAAGGTATTTAAAAAAATTGTAAAGTTACGGACTTCCTGCCAAAGATAATGGAATAGCACAAATAAAACAATCAAAACTATCTACTATTTAAAAAAAATAAACTTCCATAAAATCTTAAACTGTAAAATTAATATTGGATCATTTAGTTTTGTAAGGATTCTCCATGTAGAGACCAGTCCTGACAATTGAATACTTGTCTCCTGTTTTCTTCACAACAGCCCCGGCCATCATGGCCATGTCAAAATCGACAACGATCATTGTGTCGACCCAGAACAGATTAGGCTTGACCTTGGTGGCCTCGGTCAGCCTAATTGTCGAACCTGTCTTGTTATTTTTTTTTAGGATGTCCCATTTCACAGCATCGAAGATAGCTGTCTGTTCTTTGTCAGTTAATGTCCCATTGGTTTTAGCAGCCGAGGTGAGAGTCTTCGCGGAGAATAGGCAAACGAGCACACAAACAAATATTAAAAGTTTCATTGATTTTTTTGTGTTTATTTTTTTTGAATATTCTTTATATTCTATGAATTTGATATGTTTAGATAAAGTATAAAAATATATAATTATAAATTATATATATATATGTTAGATCCAAATTTAAAAGATATAGATATATGAAAAATTCAATGTAACGTATCTTTTTTTTTATTTATCTTTGTGATGATTTGAAAAATAAATACAAAGGTATCTTTAATGACAATATTATATTCTCTATTTTTTTTAAATAACGTGTTATTCGGGTTATTTAGATATTGTGATATAAAAAAAAATCAGAAAATATTATTTTATTTAAATACATGAACATTTACTACTACACATTTGTTTCTTCTGTTTTTTTTGTCCCTTAACATATTTACATTAAATTATTGTTGGAAAGCTTTCAAAGCTAAAAGTTGATTTTAATGTTTTTCGTTTTTTTGTCTAGTATAATTATTTTTCGTTAATTTATTACATAGGCGATTATAGAAGCACTTCCAAAATGACATTAAATATAATTTTTGATCGCGACTATTAACTAATATCGATTATCTAAATTATATAACAACTTGAGTATTAAAAAAATAAATAAAATTTAATATTTGTTTTTTACAAAAGATAGAAAGAATACTTTCATCATCCTACTCTTTCAATCGCCTTGATAAGAGAGACACAATATATTTGATAAAGCCCAGAAGAAGAAAAAACATTAGATTATACATCAAAATATATCTAACACTATATTGGCTAATTTAATAATATTTATATTCTGAAACTCTTTTATATATATTATTCATTTTAATTATGGCAACAATACATAAAATAACCAAAAAAAAAGGTAAGCAATTTGAAAATATTTATTTCTTATTATTTATGGTTAGATTATAAAAATTGAACATTTTTAAAGATATGTATGTCATTTTTCCATTCCGACTTTCTATGTTCTATTTCTTCATCTTCTATATTCCAGCTTTACATTGGCCACAGGTCTTTTATTTTATTTCTCCTTGAATACCGACTTCTATTCGTATCTCTTACGATCAGTTGGGGGTCTTATTAAATTGGTACTTTTGTTATTCACGCTCTGTCGATACTTATCTGCATCCATTACTTTGCTCTCAACCATCATCAGCTTCTTCTCGATTGACTTCCTCTCTTCCCCATTGCTACTGAAGTTTATGGTTCGAGTCAACGGATATTTTTAGGCCAAGTTGGTCTTAGAGTCAAATTTGCCGCCGTTGTTGTTGCTGTGCTGACTTGGTCTATAATTGCTATGATTGTGGTTTTCGCGTTTTTATAGGCTACCTTCTGGGTGATGGGAGGTGCTGATCCGGCCATAAGAAGACTGAGGAGGAGGATTTTGAGCTGGATGATTGTGGTGATGGAGCTGGTTATCATCTTTTCTTGTGAGCTGCTTTCGTTGTTGATGCTGGGAGTCTTCCTCTTTTTGAAGGTCTTTGTGAGTGAGTGCTTTGACGGTGTTTTTGAGTGCTTTGATTTCTACCCTAAATTCCTCGTTTTCCGACTCTAATTTGTTGAGTTTATCTTGTTGAACAGTATCGGTTTTGTGTTCCTCAATTTTCTTCCTGAGGATCTAAACTTCCTTCTCTAAGCATTTGTTTTCCTTCTTGGTCTCTTCGCTTTTCTCCTCAATATTGTCTTGATAGATTTTAAGTTGTTGTTCCAGCTGTAATAAAATAAATAAAATATATTATTAGTTTAACATTATGTTAATTATTTATATATATATGTATGTGTCATTGAGTTAAAATAAGAATGGATTATTTTTTATCATTTTTATTTGTCTCATTGTTATTAAATGGTTTATGTTATTTTTATTATTTTACTCTAATATGCTGTCGAACATCAGCCTAAACCTTCTGAAGCTGTTTTTCGTAGTTTAAACAATGCTAACATTCTTTATCTTATTGCGCTTCTTATGCATTGGTGTGTCTTTCCTCGATCAAATACCTGATCACATCTACGATATTCCTGAGTTTCTACCGCGGGTCGTTAACTTCGCCATCTAGTTCGATATCAAGGTCAGCCTTATTATGATCAAATTTAATAATTAGGGGAGAGTTGAGAACGAGAGGGTAGATTGTGATATAAATATATTTTGAGGGGATGTACTTAATGAATCTGTTGACAGAGTATGTTGTAAGTCTCATGAATACTCGCCTATAGGTTGTCGGGTGTTTTTTTAGAGATGGTTTGCCTGCTGCTGACTCGCCCGTTTTAAAAATAGTCACCTAGAAGTAGATCTTTCTTGTTCATTAAGTATAGGTTTGGAGTGTATTTTTTATGGATCGTATTTGAGAGTCTGTTAAAACCTTGAAAATATATTTATATTTTATTTATCCTTATTTTTATGAACTAACGAACATATTTTTTATATAAAAATATTATTTATATACTCGAAACAAGGACTTTATTAAATTTAACCCTAAATATATTTCAATCAACTTAATATAGAATAACTTGAATAAAAAAATATTGTATGTTGATATTAAGTCAGACCTCAAAATACAACTACAAAATATATTGTCTTTCGTTTAACATATTGTAATACTTGAATTTCATCTACTACTATGATGACGACATTATTAGCAAACTCCCCAATGGCTGAAGTTATAAACATCTCTGATTGATTTGATGCTTTTCCACAAGTTCAACTAGATACTTTAGCGAGTCAGGGCCTTGTTTTGAAACAGTTAAAATATGGCATTTGAACATCAACCAAAGCCCAATAGCTAAAATCAAGGCGAACAAGTTGTATATGTTGGAGACAAACATTATAATACTGGCTGGAATAAATATTATTTAACAAAACATAACTATTTTTATTTAAAAATCCTATCGATGATATAGTTGTATTTGTTAGTTTGACAAAGTATAATCCTTTGATGAGCACAAGGCTTCTAATTAACGTAACAGTGTTATTAATTTTTATTTCCTTCCGGAATGAAAACACTTGAGTCTATTTTGTTAAATAATACCCATATATTTCTTTAAATGTAATTAATCCCACATTAATTTTCACAATACAAAATCAATTTGATCAGATTGAATAAGTATAATATAAGTAAACAAATAAAGAATTGCTGAAAAATTATTATAAAACTATAAGTATTTATCCTAATTATTAGCTCCTATATTATTATAAACTCAGTTGTCTCATGTAAACGAAGTCCACATTGCCTATTCCTCCTTAGCCTTGGCTAGGAACCTTCTTGCAGTAGCAACAAGTAGGCACTCATCTGGACGGAAACACTGAGCAATCCTTAAAAATCCTGAGTTGGAATCTCTTAGCGGAACGGCTTGTCAGCACTACCATGTACCCCTATGTGAAACCTAATTATCTCGCATACAAATATCGAATTTCCATCATCGTAAAAAACCATTTGTCGTACATCCCTTCTACTCGTTTTTTACTTCGATATATTTATTATATCCTTTATTTGGGCGTGACCGTCTATTCATTAATATCTTCCATTCTTGTTTATGCGTATTTTTTATGATTAAATGGTCTGTTTAGAAAAGATTTATAGAAACAACTGGCTGTTCTCTGCTCACCTTACAATAAGTTGACCCTACTAAATCATTCTTCAATTTTCTGACTGAAATGGGGTATAAATACCAATACCGACCCAAAGGAATTTTTCAGGGAATCCTGATTGCTTACAAATCAAACGAATTCTAGTTGCTAGATCATAAAATAGTTGACTATGACGGCCTGATCAGTAATGATGTAAAGCGATAAAGCTATGCGACTGGACATGGAGCATTGCTTTTAAAGGTAATCATAATTTAATAACATTTAATTTAACATTTTCTAATCCTCTATTTTTTATTACTTAAAATAACTGGATATTTGATTAATATTTGAGATTTAAACTATAAATAGATATAAAGTTTAGTTGAAAATATATATATGTACCAATTATGTATAATTAGTATTTTATTTCATAATTTGATTCATCATATCTAGATTTTTCGGCAAACAATAAAAAAAATAGAAACATAACCCCTCCAATATATTTATAAATAATAAAATTACGAATGTATTTCTATAAAATAATATGTATCATCCTTTAAGTATTTACTGTTAAAAATATACAATATACAGTTACTCTTTAAAGGTAAATACAAAATAGCCATAGGAAACACCCACCTTCATTGGGTTCCAAAACACTAAAAGGTTAAATACCATCAAACCTGTAGTGCCCTCACCTAATTCAACAATTTTACCAAATATGATGGACCGTGGTTTAAATTCTTCGCAGGGGACCTCAATTCTCTTCCAGACTGCAACGTCTTGAGACTCATCACGACCGGAGAACAGCCCGTAGACCAGCCCAAATACAGCCACTCGACCTATCAAGAGATGCTGAACAAATACTGGTCCAGTCGACAGGATTTGTGCAGGTTAAAGAATGTCTTCGAGAATGAGCAAGAACCAAAGTTCACAAACTATACAGACAAGTTCCAGGGGACGATTGACTACATGTTTTATGAGGAAAGTAAGTTGATTCGAGTGGTTTCTGTCTATGGGATGCCCGAGGAGGAAGAAGTTAAGAAGGAGACTGGTCTTCCTAATAAAATATTTCCGAGTGACCACCTTCCATTGGTCTGTAGTTTCGGATTGAAGACATGTTGAATTAAAAATATAACAATATAACAACATAGAGTATTTATTGATTAGACTTCAAATTTAGTGAAATATGACATTTATTTTCATGGATTGTAAATATTAAAATAGTAACTTATTTATTTTTATTCTAGACTAAGATTTCGAATATCTATCTTTATTTAACACATCAAAATCAGGTATTTTTCAATTTCTTTGATGGCTACTGTTGTTTGAATTATTCCTGTTTCTTCTTCACCATCGAAAGTAATCGATACTATTTCAGAGAGTTACCAGGCTGTTCTTCTCCTTGATTTTTCTTCTCAATCAACACATCCCTCAGATTTTCCCTGTACAAAGATTTAATGGCTTTCCACTCATAAATAGAGTATGACTGCCTACTATCGAAGTACCCAGAGAAATTCCCTTCACTTTCCAGGGAGGACAAAGCATTGACTGCCTATTAGTAGTAGAAAGCAAAACTAGGCTGTAGTGGCTCGGTCTGCAAGGGTTCAGGACTGATTGCCAGCATCTCCTGGAAGGCAGGACCTAGATTCTTCATTTTCAGCATCATTTAGTTGAGGACTTTCGTGCGTTTTGATCGAATTTTGTTGGTTTTGGGGTTTACGAATTAGCGGTGCTCGTTCTTTTTGAGGGAATCCACGAGATTAGCCGGGTGGTTGAAGAAGCCGAGCTCTGAGATGAGTTATTAGGACACTGGCTTAAACAGTGTCTTCTTCCGTTATTTTCGGTCTTACTTCAGCTCGATCCAGAGCTTCTAGCTGCTTACCATTGCTTAAATCTTGGGCAGGAGGTTCGGCTGCTTGAGACTCGCGCACTCGACCGTGATGCCCTCTCTGATTTTTCTCTACAGCTCATTCAGCAAAAATCTCTCGTTTTCCCGAATCGAAATCGGGTTTTTCGTGATGCTGTTCTTGATACTCAAACAGAAAATTAGGGCTTGAGTGAGGATCAGCTTCCTGAAGTAGGGATCCGTCAACTGGGTATCCAACAAGTTCGCCCTCGTTAGATACTTCACTGGCTGCTTGCTGAAATGGGCCTACTGTTGGACCGGATTATTTAAAAATATCCTCAGCGTCTCGCTGATGACGGTGTCGATCACTTTGAGGCGAGTAAATGTCAGGTGCTTCATAGCGATTTAGCGAGTCTCATCGATGTTGTCGAAGAGCTATTGGTCCTCCTCGACAGAAGCAGTGAGAGAGGTCTACCCGAAGACGAGACTCGGATCATTAAAATACTTCTGGATGCTCCAGAACCTCCTATAAAACTTAGAGGGTATAGCCAGGATGACATCTTCAGTGTTTCTGGATTGCTTCTCCTCTTCGGCAGTGTCGATTACCAGAGTGTAAACTTGGGGGACAGTTTTGGCATTAAGGCCGGAGTCATGGCACAATCTCAGAATCCGTGATAAGGCGATGTGTAGTCTGCCCCTGAAGTCAATATCTTGCGACCGACTGATTCTCTTGAGTATGGCGTTGGTTATTTTGAGCATGGTGTTCTGATCGTTGACTTCAATCGCCTGGATAGTGTTGATATGTGTCTCCACATATTCAAAGATGTACCGGAGTGCCTTGAGAGGCATGCAGTCGAAGATGTCTTCTACCAAACCTGTAAATATATACATAAAATATATGAAAAAAGTGTGAAAAATATTGTTTAGAATGAAGTGAAATAAAAAATTGTGAATAGGTGGGACAGTATCTGCTACCTAAAACTGCTGATAACTTGATGGAACCAGATTTGACTCCGGAAAATAGGTCTTCGAGGAGAGACTTGACTGTTTCGACGTCATCTTCATTGTTGGTCTAAAAGCTATTGAGTAAATTTTAGCCGATGTATGATGTGTATGATTTTTTATACGAGTATGTATTGCAGGCCTTTGCAGATGGATCTATGAACGTGACGGTGGAATGCTTATTTTTATTATTCAGGAGGATTCGATTGCGATAATTCGGCCCTCAATTACCTGGAACTTGAGCATTTATAAGCTTCGATCAGGTTAAATATGCTTTGCCCTTATATCTGGGTACTCATGATTTAAAAATAATTGAAATTTGAGTTTATATAATCCTTAAGAGTATTGTGTTTTTTGTGTTTGATTAGAATTCTATAATATTTAGAGTTTTTGTTAGACCAGGTTATTTCGTATCCTGTAAATAAATAATAAAAACATTCTCTTAATTCTCTTAATTCTCTTAATTCTCTTAATTCTCTTAATTAGATTTTATTGGCTCAGTTTTCCGGAAAATCCTTTCGCCGATATAATTCATCCTTGCCATTATGTTATACTCTGGCGTGATCAGCAACTTACTCATTCGTTCGGAAAATTTCCGACATTTATTGCATCTGATGGTTTCTCGGGTTTGTACGGATGATATAAATCATATTGACATTTTGCTTACTTCACTATTTTGAAGCTGGTTTGACCGTAGTATAGTTTATCCCAGTAAGTACACCATTTGACTCCTTTTTATCGCAGAACTAAGAGACTCTTGCATGGATGGCGATGGTCTTTTAGAGAACGATAAATAAAACAAATATCCTCTGGCTTAATGCTTCTAATTTGTGTAACAAAGCTATTTCAGCGTGCTCATCTTTTTAATTTACAGCCCAAGCCAGAGTATAGTTGCTACTAAGTATAACTGCCACGTGTTTGATACGAATTTCGGATCGTTGAAGATAAGGTGAACAATTATTAGAGGGAGAAGGAAGACTTGTTTCGGAAAGTTGTTATTTTCCATTTTATGTACCTTTGTTTTATATAGATATATAGTTATATATGTTTATAATTACATAGATATAGTATAATATAGTCATATAAGTGATATAGTTATATAGTGATATTGTTATATATTCGACTCTTACAATAAGCGCTATGCGAACAATCAGAGTAAAAAAGGAGAAATCGAGGGTAAATTTCATTCCTAAAAGCCTACGAATCTGAAACATGGAAATTATCGCCGCAAATATGTCAAAAAACTTTGAACACATTCTATATTTTTAAAACACTGTTTTGTGAATTCAGTTAAATAGAATAACAAAATGTAATAACTATGGTTTTCTAACAAAAACAGTGGTTATACAAAGATAATAATTCGTCAATATGTTCTGGCTTCCCAGCATTGAGTTTTATTGTGTCCTTTTCCCTCGCAGTGTGAGCATTCGTAGTCTTTTTCAAATTGGAAACACCCTTTCATAATATAATGGCGATATTTGGACTTTCCAGAAATAAATTATTGTTTATGCATTAGATTGCAGCCCGTTTAAGAACAAATTTATGATTCAGCATCGTCAACTGATTACCAGCACGCATTATCTCCATGGCCTGTTTTTTTTTCGATTTGAATTTTGGGCATTGTATTGTAACACTTTGCTTAAGAAAGTTTGGTTGATACCGTATTTTTGTTTGATTCGGAGAACTAATCTTGTAAATTATATATTGATATAGTGATGATTAAAATAGTGATATAGTGATACTTAAATAGTGATACTCTAAAATAGAAATAAAGATAAATCAAAAAAATACTTTAAAAGGATGGATACCACAATGATACCAAAAGATACCAAAAGATATGCAAAGTTATAAAAATGAAAGTAGAATGATATTTTTTTAATAATACAATAATATATATGTTATCACATTTTAAAAATTACGTAATAAATCTTATTATTTTTTTAGTTAGTATAAAATATAAATGTTCATATGTGCATGTTAATCATTTAAATAAAAAGTATTATCTATTTATTATTTATTTATTTTGTTAATTATTTATTTATGGAGTCCCACTGGTTGCCCAGAGGCAACTTCAGATTAACCTGTTGATTGCGAGGCAGGGCACAGGCGGAGGCTGAAGTTAAATATATTTATAATAATAATATCATGACGATATTTGGGATAGAGAGTAATCTCATCCATCTATTTTGTTATTAAGTAAAAAAAAAAAAAAGGAGTTAAAAAAGAGTTATCATTTATTAAATAGTATAAAATAGAGTATTATATATATAAGATCTCATAAATTTATTTCATTATTTTATCTATATAACTACTTTAGTATTACCATTCAACAAATCAACAAAGGCTCAAGCTCAGGCTCATGACTCTCAAATTAATATTACTTCTTCTTTTGATTACCGCCATCTCCAGTCAGGACTAGCCAACTGCCACCAATGACACCCTATTGACAGTTGGGCAGAGATGGGGCTACGGGATCCTAACCGTCGTCGGTCTGTCGACGCTTGGCTTCATAGCCGCACTCTTCGTGGTCGGGACCGGGACTATCTTTCACGTTGACTGCTTCTCGGGAATCCTAAAGTTCTTCTTCGCTCTGGCCTGCGGAAGTCTAATCGGTGACTCCATGATCCATATCCTCTCCGAAGCTTATTCTGATCCCACACTGGATAGTTTTTTGATCAATCTTATTTTTATCATATCCTTATTCAGCTTCATCGTGCTGGAAAAGATTTTCAAGAAGTGTGGGATCGTTCACAAACATTGGGTCGACGAGAAAGAAGGCGAAGGGAAAGTTGGAAATGATCATGATTCTTAACATTCTCATAGTCAACATTCTGAAACCAATCCAGCCAAAAAACCTGAAGAGGCTGTCAATATAAACGGCATGATCAATAACATACCATCAGCCTAAAAGCTACAAAGTGGAACAGAAGAGAAGCCACATAATGTTTAGCCGTCCGTCAATGACGAGATCGTTCAAGCCACTGTCCCACCTCTTGCGATTTAGGGGGGTGGATCATCCCAAGCAATAGATGTTAACTAGACTCCCTAAAAGCCTGAGAAAACCTGTTTATAAAACCTTAAAGGAAAGGGTACTGCTGGATATCTCAACTTGATCGGATCGCTCATCCACAATGTGATTGATGGCTTGTCAATTGGCCTGGCCTTCGCTACCGGTGATCGCTCCATCTATGTTCCCCTGGTCATCGCGATTTTCGCCCACGAGATTCCACGCGAGCTAGGTGACGTGGCAATTCTCCTCAAAAGCAGGTTCACCAACACTCAGACGATTCTTTTCAACGGAGGAATTAATCTGTTGTCTCTGCTGGGGGGAGTGATCGGCCTCGCCACGTCAAATGTGTCCCTCGAAGCCCAGACGTACATCATGGTGTTCGTGGCTGGGAACTTTATGTACATAGCCACGGATATATGGAGGCACTTGTTCAAAGGAAGCTGGAAAAGCAACTTGTTGGAAACAGTTGGGTTTGTTTTAGGAATAGCGATTATGTTCTCAATATTACTTCTTGAATGATTTTTAATTACATCGCTCTATTTTTTATTTTAAGCGTGTGTTGTAATAAAAACAGTCTTTTAAAACAGAAAACTATGCATAAATTCGAATACTAGATATGTATTTATATGCATATGTATATTTCATGCGAAAACCAAAATCTGTTAAATTTCATGAAATTAAAATTGAATTTAAACTTTATTTATTGTATAATCCTCAAAAATATTAAAAAATATAACCCTCTAATATTTTATAATTTATAATTTAATATTTGCAAGTCACATTATTATATATTTTCAGATATTTTATATTCCTTCTAATTCATCAGAAAGTGAAGGCATTTTGGACCCGCTGAAACAACGGGCAGGGGCATCTTCTTCACTTACCGGTCTAATCCAATTCGGAAAACTACTTCTTTCAATCATTCCGCGCTCGAAGAAGTCACGTTCAGGGCGTTTGAATCCACGTCCTTCTTATTCGCGCTTTTCTATAGCCATTGATGGCGATAGCATCACAGGCGGTAAATCTTTGGTGGTTTTCTTGATGTAGATCGACGCCTTCCGGTCAGTATTAATACAGAAATCTAGGCTGCTCTTCTCTTCATCATACTTTAGCTTATGATAATTCCGTTAGTAGTCGTATTTCAAGGTCTCGAGGATTTATTTTATAGACTTGAGTTCATGCTCGACTTCGAACTCTTTCTATCCAATTTAGTTTATTTTCTTGGAGTTGTGGGCCAGTGATTCATGGATTTTGGAGTTAAGGTTATCGATCGTGGACTCGAAGGCCACCGGGTCTAGCTTATTGCTGACAAGATTCAGCAGTTTGTTTGTTAAAACACTGTTTATCTTGAGAATTTCAGCCACCATCTGATGCAGTTCGGAGTATTTGGAGTCGATTTCTTCGAAGTTGGCGTTGTAGCTGCTTATTATGAATGATATTTTGGACTAAAAATCACCTCCTAAACTGGAGATGGAGTTCTCGAGGTTGTTTTTGGATTGCTCGAAATGTTGTTCAGAACTCAATGCGAGTCCATCCAAAGTTGATTTAAGGCGAGTCATGGTTTCCCAGTCTGAATCGTGTTATTCTTGCAGTTGGAATATGGAGTTATTAATCATCTAGATACTAGCAGCACTGCTGGTCGTCGTTTCCTTGATCTCTTCCAAGGTTTCGGTGAGGTCAGACAGACTTAATTTCTGCTTGAGTTTGACGGTGTAATCCTCCATGTCTGCCTGGATGTCAATGATTCCATCCCCAAGTTCCGCAATCTAAAGTTTGAGCTCACTTTTGACGTTTCGGATATCTCTCTGCAACTATATGACCATCATTTCCACGTCTCTTCCACTTTATCGACCATTATTACCACTGCTGCTACTTAGGCCGCCTCCGTTTGTGGCTGTCATCATAATCGAGTCGAATCTTTGCATCAGGTATTCCATGTTCGACTCCAACATCGTTATTTTTGAGTTGCTGTCGAGTGTATTTTTCCTCATCAACTTCGAAGATTCGTTGCCCAGAGACTTGCGCATTTGGTATTCAAGTGCAAGTTCGGTATTCGCAATTTTTTCGTTGAAATTACGTTAAAAAACACTCAGAATCTATTTTAACTGAAGATGGCTCACCAAAAGGGGGAGACTAGTATTGTTTGGTTGTTGGTGGGGTCCAACTTTTGGACTGCTAAAGACTGGTGATTTTCCTGCCTGCGGAGAGGGTAAAGATGTGCGTTTACGGGGTTCGGAGTCCACATTTGAGGCGGAGTTCACTAACATTTTAAGTTTTTCTTCAATCAACCTTGAGAGTTACGAAGGATCGATAATTTGTCGAATAACTTCGATCTCTGATCGTAGTTGAAGTATTGTTTATTCCATGAAGATATTATGTGGTTGGGATTTGATATGGCTATCAATTTCCTCCTTTGCTATGGCTTTTATCGCAGATATGTTCTTTTGGTAATTAAGCGTAATATTATTATTGGTAAGGTTTTAAAATCCAATTGAGTTTTTCGAAATATTTTCATCTTGGATCTGCTTGGATGGAGTGGAACCTCTGTTTTCGGGGGCGTTAAATGCAAATAAAGCAGAACGACTCGGTGTTTTTTTCATGATTGGTATATATATTCTTTATAAGGACAGCCAACGAACAATTAAAAGTAAGAATAATAATTATACGAAGGAGATTATGACAATTATATATTTGTGGGTTGCGATTGTTTTATGAAATTAAAATGTTATAATTTTAAAAAAAAGTCGTTTAAATTTGTTTTTTTAATTTTACTATTCTATATTTATTTTTGAACTTTGTTAAATGTTTTAAATTATGAAAATTCAAGATATTGATTAAAATAAAGTACCTATTCTCTTCAACATATTCAGTTATTTTATTAATTATTAAAAATAGATATTCCTAAATAAATATTATTAATATTTAGATTTGATAAACATTTTTTGGGATATAATGACTGAATCTAGCTTTATAGATAAACAATGGTATGAAAAAAATATCCTGAAAAAATAGAATGGTCGGGTGAATTTGATCATCTCCTCGCTTTAGCGTAGTCTTTGATATGTGGGATAACTTCTTTGGGGTCAATAGCTTTAGGCTAGATGAACATTTAGTTTTACATTTCATCAATTAATTGCGAATCAACTGGTTCACCCTATACAAGCACACATATTGCAAGAATAATAAAAAAATATAGTTATAGTTTAGATATTATTTTTTTGTTTTTTAATTACCCTTTCGCCCAACATATAAATAGCTGTTTGATTTTTCTTTAAAGCAGCCATGACTAAAAGTTCTCGAGCTAATTTTTCATCTTTCTTCACAAACACGCCTTTCTCATACATCTGGCTCAGATGGACATAGGCGTCACTATTCCCCGCCTTCATCGCGGCTTAGAAATACTCATAGGCTGTCCCCATATTCCTTTCTAATATTCGATCAATCCCCGTCATGTAGGCTGTCCCGAGATTCACCTTTGCTTCATCATTACCCTCTTCAGCTGCTTGTTTATAATACCCGATGGCGATCATCTTATCCATCTTCACTCCAAAACCGGAGTAGTAGCAGTGTCCGAGTTTGTTGATAGCGGGAGGATACACCAAAACTGCTGCTCTTTCGAATAGGTCTACCGCCTTCTTGGGCTTTTCGTCAACTCCGAATCCATATTCGTAATACAAACCTAAATAGTAGTGAGCCTTGGCTTGCTCGTCCTCCCTCGTACTTGTCGAAATGGCGTCTTCGAGCCATCTGACCGCCAGTCTATACTCGTCATCAAAGTTTTCCTTGAAGATGGAGGTTTGGTCAATGAGGTGGAAAGCGTACATGATTTTACATTTATTGTCGCCTTTGATGGCCCCTTCATGGAAAAGATCTCTTGCCTTCTCCCCATTCGGCTGCCCCATGCCATCCCCTCTTTCATACATTGTTGCGAGGTTGTAATAGGCAGTGGGATATCCCCGATTGGCTGCTTCTTCCAAATACCTGATGGCAGTTTTGAAATTCTTTTAAGCGTTGGCCTCGGTGTTGATAACCGAGTTCGGGTTGTTTTCGTCAAGATATCTGTAATTGCTATGTAAGACGCCTAAATTATTGGAAGCCTTCGGGCTTCGTTCACTCCTTGCCTTCGAGTACAGGGTAATGGCTTTCTTTAAATCCTTGGGTATGGAGAATGTTTACGAATTGGGATAGTCAAAATGGCCGTTTTCATAGACGAATCCCAGATCTACCATGGCTTCGATGCACCCGGCATCGGATGCTTGGGTTAATATTTTGAAGGATGCCGTTAGGTCTTATTTAGTTGGAAGTCCTCCTTCTCTGCTTAACCCTTTTTCAAGTCCTTTTGCATATAAGTATACCCCATATGGATCCTTCAAATCCATTGCTTTTTTATAATAACCCAGAGCCTTTGATGGATCTTTAGATATAAATGTTCCGCCTTCGTAAATGCTTCCCAGACCCGTGCAAGCAGCAGCACTATCGTTGCGATCGGCCTACTCATGGTAGATTTCAAGGCCAATAACAGGGTTGAACTCTCTATTGATGCCAAAAAGCCACTCATTCGCCTCCGCCAGTCTGTTTGGTTTTCCACTTTCAATATACTTAACGACTTCCACATTTTTGACGACTTCGACATACTCTTTCTATTTGATAGGCTTTATGTTTTGCGGCCAATTATCGTTAAGTATGTCTTTGATGAAGGCGAACTCTGAAGCTGTATAGCGAGGTGGATAGAAGTTTTGGCTACCAGACTTCGCCTCGAGCTTAGCTAGGAATCGCCAGGTCGCAGCGTACTCTTTATAAGTGTTCAGTGTATTTCGAAACATAAGCTTAGTACTAAAAAATCAGATATTTTTGTATTCACAGATATCTATATAAGAAAAATATTTTTTTACTCTCCTGTACAACAAAATCCCATACTTTCCAAGGCTCCCACTCCAGTATTCAGTTTAGGAATGATTTATCGAGTCGCCCCGACGAGACTCATCACAGTGTCATTGGCTTTGACGTTGATCATTTTGTTTTTCTTTATAAATTCGATGTCTTTTAACGTTCCCTGCACAAACCCCGCGTTCTAACGCATTTCTCCATGATCGGGTAACGATTTAGAACTCGCCATTCGCTGACTTAGTTATCGCAGGCCTGTTATGAGAGGCTCACAAGAATCTAGGAAAAGTATTT
>JAHDVE020010974.1:0-16539 GCA_022606495.2 Halesus radiatus
ATATTTTGTAAATGAAATCCTCAGCACGTGGAATCCCAGTGAGGATATCATTATTTTTTTATTTGTTACAAAAAAAAAAGATAATAAAACATTATTATTATAAGCAGATTTGGCTCCTTTTCGCATAAAGAACAGTCTACAAAAAGAGGAATGTAAATATTTTGGAGGGAAATCATTCCTTTTGTCCACCTACAGAGGATACTTTCGCTGACCCCGCGACCGTGAGTCAGCCCCCCAGCAATTTTCATTATCCTCATGAGGGACTGTTTAATGGCCATATCTAAAAAATACACACATGCAAAGTACATTGTTAAGCGTTATTTGTCTGTATCTTCTTACTTGAATGAAATGATCATCCCTAGAATGAAGACTTTGTAGACCTGACCCTGGCTGCGGGCGGCCACCTGGTGAAGGTGCACCAGCTCATCATGGGCATAGCCAGCCCCTATCTCAAGGAGATCATCCACTCTTCCCCCGCCAGGCATCCCATCATATTCCTTACGGTAAACGTCTTATACATAGTTATTTTTATATTACAGATTTAATTTTAAAAGAAAGACAAATATTTGTGGGTTATGAATAACCTGACAATATTTGAAAAACTTGAACTTAGCCGACAGAGGAATTGAACCCATGTATTTGTCAACTCGGCCACCAACCGGTATTACAATAATATTGTTTATTTCAGCATCACAGAGCGATGTGTGTAATATTCTAAAAAATCACATATGTTAAACTTATTCATTTTGTTTCTTTATATTTGGGTAATGTTTCAGAATGTATCCTATGCTACCCTGAGGCACTTATTGCAGTATGTGTACACCGGGCAAGTGGACATCACCGAGGAAGAACTGGAACCTTTCTTTGCGGCTGCCAAAGCCTTACAGATCCAAGGAATCGATGCGGTGAGCTTCAATTTGCTTTATTATATGCATCCTGGCTTCGCTAATAAAAACTCTAATGTGAGAATTTAATGGTTTTGTAATCTCGTCTGTTTTTCATGTATTATTTTTGTATTTCCTTATTGCTGACCCTGATTTTGCGATGGCAAATCCAGGCCCTAGTGAATATATATTCTACCAATCAGAATTGAAATAAAAAGATGATTCCATTTAGATCTCTTTATAAATTACTTCCTCTATCCTCTGACCATTCTTCTTTTATCCAAAATTCCATTTGTCGAAACAAGTCATTTATTTCTGTTAACCTCATCCATTTGGCTGTCGCATATGTGATACATCGGCGGCTATTCCGTATGCGGGTGTTGCATATGTGATCCATGAAGTTTCACTAAAACACATACACCATATCAAGCGTGCCACTTGATGTGATAGATTACGGTGAAAGTGCCAGAGCATTGTAAAGGTTAATTACATCAAATGCTTTTATTTAATTTTTATTCTAATTATGTAGATAGTTGTAATATTATTGGCTTAGTTTTCAATGACCTTTATGTTTTAAAATTACTATCTGAACTTTATATTATAATGAGTTGATTAATTATGCATTATTTTCTTTTGTGCTTTCAGGACATAGATACGGACGTACTTAAATTGCAGGCAGATGATCAGGTCGATGACTCAGCGAAGTTGCCACCAGATCAAAACGAGACGTTCGCAGAAGAAGACGCGGGACCCGACTGCGACGACTTTGATGAGTCACAATTCCTCATCATGCCGAGATCAGCCACGACCCGGGCATCCATTAAACAGGACACCGAGAGAACTCCTGCCAAGCACCATAATACGCGTCGCACTTTACAAAAGTAAATTTAAAAACTGCCTCTAATAAGACACTTTCACATAATATAGGGTTATCCATAACGATGGACTCAATTTCGCACATTCTCTTCTGGTACACATGGTCGGCCTGGGCTTTTTCTTTTACAGACATCCAGTTTGTTAAATTGGTGATTAAAATGACAAATGCTCTTTCTAGTTGGAGGTTCAACGTTAAAATGGAAATGAGTGGCACACTTCACTATATTAGCCGATTCAGTTTTACAGAAAACCTTGTGCTGCATAGTAGCTATTTTACTCACAACTGACGTGAAATGTCTGCTTGGGGGCGCGATTGGGCGGAGTTGTTTACGCAACAAGGGATCTAGCGGTGGGATTCGAAAAATTCTGACCTCCTTTAATTGCCATGTAGATCATTCACATATAATTCAGGAAATATAGCAGTATGAAATTGTGTCAATCATATTCAATAACCCTGTATATTTAGATACATTATTGTAATGTCCATTTAACTTCTTTATAAAATTAATTGTACTCTTTAGGGAATAATATTCAATAAACTGTAATAAACACAATGTATTATCTCGAGTAACAGGTGATGAGGAAGAGCCATTGTCGTATAAGTCGCACGGTCGTTATAATTATTTGTAAATATAAACTGTAACATATTAGGTTCTGCCGTTGAACTTCATCATAACTTCTCTTTCTGTCATTCATTTGGCATTAAGGGGCTGTGCAGTTTACTGGATGAAAGGGAGATTTGGTCCTGTCACTGAGGAGCCCGTTGTTACTACTCTTTCCGTTACATGCATCATTAATGAGAAAGCGGAAGAGGTCGCCATGAAGCTATCGCCGGTATGGCTTTATTATAACTGTCCCGAAGTAGGCACACTTGCAATTGCATCGTGATACTTTTATGGATTACGCTGACAAGCTTAATTAGCATATTAATATATTTGTGTTCCTTAGCCCACCGGAAGAAATGGAGTCGGGAGACCTAGGGGACGTGATGATGGACGAAGACATGGTGATTGTGGCTTCAGAGGACTTGACTGGTGGCGTGGACCCCACGAATTTCTACCAAGTATCCCGAACCGATGACCCCGACCCCGTTAAAACCCTTCCTAAAAGTAAACAATACCTTACAGCTAAAATTTATTACTAATGGCATATAAGTAAGACTTAACTATTAACTTACAACTAAGACTTATAGGATTAACTACTGAGACTTATAATTAGTGACTTACATCTATGGCTTATAACTAGTGACTTACAACTTATACTTAAGTAGTTATAACTAGAATATAAACCTAACATGTATATATAAACCTAGTACATATTTAAAACTAATACATATCTATGATCAAGTGCATATTTTATGTACAATATTGCAAAATGACTTACAGCGAGAGTCCTACACCTAACATACCTATTTATAATATTATAAATACCTGTTATGATTATTTCTCTTGCTGTCAGTCGTAAAGCACACAAAAGTAAAACTATAATAATTTTTATTGAAATTTGTTACCAATGATCTCCACTTTTCACAAAAATAATAAGGATTGTAGGATTATTATGTAGTACTTAGTTGTTATCTGTAAAAATCATGGAATGAAGATTATTTTTATAATTTGATAATTTTCACAACACATCAGTTCCAATTTGGAAAATGTCCGACTTGTACGCACAAGGAAATCAATCGGGGCTGTCGGATTATCTGACAGCCGTCTCGGATATGTGATCCATCTAATGCTATCCCCATCCGTGAATTTTTCATATGTGGAGACCTGAAATTTTAGCGTTTGCAATAACGTAATAAATTGTCCCATTTTTCACGTGATATTCTGATATGATGAAGTAATATTGTACATTCTAAATATTTCTTTGTCTATGGTTTTGACAAGCTTGTTAAAATCGAACGCAGCTAAGAATAAAAAAAAAAATTAAAAATGTGCACCGCTTTTGTTGAAAAATACCAAAAAGAAAACATAACATCACCTTTATTTCAAAATACCACCGTTTTTGCTGAAAAATAACCCAATTTTCACAAAAATCATGATCTAGAAAGTAACATTCGACACGTAGTTCCATATCTATTTTGTTCACACACACATATTATTTGAATATCTCTCTTTGTCATACATGACCAACATTTGAATTAAGAATTTACTGGAAACATAAGAGTGTTACTTGCGCCACATTTAATGTTTATGTTTGTACTGTCATTGGCTTCAATACACTATAAGGAACTCCAGTGAAAAATATAATGGGTTTAAAAATATATATTCGTATAGATCAGCAAATGCTGATTCTAAATATATAACTTTCATACGTAGATTTTATAAATCGTTATATAAAAGTGAATTAAAAACCGTGCCATCAAAACACCATGTTTTTTTAAATTTTTTTTTTATTGTGAAAAACAGTTAACATATATATCCAATTAAATTTCCCAATTTGTAGTTAATAGCGTAATTCATTAATTATATAGGTACATTAATAATGACAGGTGCTGAAGAATACTTTTATTTCGCTCTTGAAATGATTGTGATTCCATTGAAAAATATCAATTTCAGAAGAAAGGTTTAATAGTGAGGTCATTCTCCCCAGAGGCATGATCATTGGTAGGTTGGTCCTGCCTCTAGGAAAAATAAACAGCCTGTGTCGTCTCGCTCTGGAGAAGTTATCAGGGACACAGAGTGACATCTTTTCCAGAACATCAGGATTGCAAATGTATCCGTTTAGCAGCTTGTGTGCTACTAACACCATTGCAATTTTTCTCCTCACGTCTAGACGATTTAGTCCCAGCATTCCTGCGAGGAAATCTGAGGGATACAGCTAAGGGTAGTACCCAAACTCTCGCATGTACAAGTACCGCATGAACTTTTTTTGCACCTTTTCTACATCATTTGAGTAGAGGGCATCTTCGGGTCCCCATATTACTGATCCACTCTCGAGAATGCTGCGAACCAGAGTGAAGTAGAGCATTTTTATGACTGCTGTGTTGGAAAAAGATTTTGCGTTGCAGATTACAAAGCCTAGCATTCGCATCGCAGAGTTACACACCGAATCGATATGAGAACGGAATGTCAGGCGTGTGTCAAAAGTGATTCCTAAATCCTTCATTAGTGAAATATGTTTTAACGAGGTACCAGACATTTTGTAGTTATAATATAGAGTACTCCTAGCCCTTGTATAGCACATAATTGTACACTTTCCGCTGTTAAAATAGAGTTTATTCCGATTACTCCATTTTACGATTCCGTCGATATCGGTTTGTAAACGAATAGAATCCACTTTCGACGTTATCTTGATATAAAGTTTAATATCGTCAGCAAATAACAAAAAATTTACAATATTTTATAGACAGAGCTATATCATTTATAAACATAGAAAATAATAGAGGTTCTGTTGGTACCACTGCTTCTGACGTCACACATGCAGTTTTCGTGCCCAACTTATAACTAGATAAGGTTTTTTTCCGCTTTTTATAATCTATGGCTTATAATTTCGCTGTTTGGAGTGTTCATTTTGCTCGTAAAATAATTATGTTTGTTTATTGCAACTACTTGAATTTGTCTACTTAATAATCTATACCGCTTGCACAAAACAACAACGTCATTGGCACTTTGGTGATTATTTCTTCAGTTATTCTGGAAGTGGAGGATTTCTAATGATACCTCAAACCTATTATTTCTTACAATGCATAATATATTTATTTTTTATTTCAAGCCATTAAAGTTCAGAACTATGTAATTTATTCAACCAAGTTCACAGATGCGCATGCGTAGAACACTGATGGAAGCTATTAATGCAAGCGATTCTGATTTATCTATCAAACATAATTTAAAACATTAAAGGACTTAAGAAAGCTGATAAATTGTTAATTAATTGCGGATATGAATGGATTTTTGCACTTTGGTACAATGCACCTACAATATTAACGAGACGCTGATATTCTACAATGTTTCCTTCAATTAAAAGCAGTTAAATTTGAGTATAAAGTTCTCGAAGTTTTCTATGGAATCCATACAATATCGATTACCGCCTATTGAATCGCTAATCCGACTGCTCGTGTGACGTCACCCCAACAAGCCATAGATTTCGTGCGTTTTGGTGGGCTTTAAAAAATTGAAATTTAACAATTATTTTAACCATGAAAATGAACTTTTAAAAAAAATTAAATAAGCAGAAAATTAAGTTAGGATGTCAACATTAATAAAAAATAAATAAAAAAATGGACCGGAGTTCCTTATTATCAACGGTAACTGGATAAAACAACACAGTGACAAAACAGAGCATGATAATAGAATAGGTAAGGTTAGGTTTGTTCTTTTGTACTTTTCTTCACCTTTCTTTAATGTTCTGTTTTGTTATGGAATCAATATGTTAAGAAGATATTTTTAACCTGCCGGACTTCTTGTATCGACCTTCGATATTAATCGTGTTGTATTTTTTTTTTATCAGATATTGACAGCGTTACAGTCCAGACCATGATCCTGAACCACTACAAATACTCGCTAGCCAGCACCAGTGAAGGCGGGGTGAGGAAATGGCGGTGCATAGACCATCTGAAACACGATTGTCAGGCCAGAACTGTTACCAACGGCAACACTGTTGTTAAAAGGTAAATAATCATTATTTGTCAGATTTTTTTATGCCGTATAATGTGTACCCCGTGACGAGTTTGGCAGCCACCTCTAAATACCAGAAAAAACCTCTTGGCTATAAATGAAATGACCGTAGAAAATATAAGAGCAATAAAATTTGATTCTCTTCCAAGCGATGGTGAGTATTATATCTTATTGTATATACGGGCAGTCCGTTCGATAGATTTCCCTATCTTATGCTAGGGCCTGATTCCGGCTCTTTTTAAGTGACATTGTCCTTATCCTTAGGGTTAAAGATATTTTGCTAACTGCAGTTCCAATTCCATGTCAATGACAACGCATTATTTTTAAAGAAGTTTGCGGTTTTCCCAGCCAACTAGTAAATGTGACGGCTTTTCTGCACAGGGACGAACACAAACGGAATTGCTACAGACATTGAGGAATGAATTAGGAACTTCTCACTAGTGTCTCGCAGTGACTTAACTAACTTGCGCTCTACAGACCTAATATGGACAGTCTCGATATCAACGAACTAGATGCGTAGTGACAACTACGTCACAACTGAATATGGAATACAGCGCCCTTAAGGTGATTTTTCACAAAAACGGCGCTATATAAATCGTCTATGTATTATTATTATTATTATTTCTTAATTCCTTAAATTTGGGAATACGGACTGTGATAGCGAATACGCCCTGCTTGGAATTACTGACTGACTGACTAGAGGGGTTTGCCGCTACGGACTACAGTCGACGATGACATATGGATTGCGGCGCAGGGTTCTATACGTTAGATGGAGTCCTGTACACCACACAATATCTCTGGCGAATTTGTGATGACGCCAATAGTATCCACACCGTAATTATGGTACCGCGCGTTAAATAGTTGTAGTGTTGCAAGGCCTAGGCTAAGGAATGAAGAATTAATTCCGTGTTAAATTGAGAATTAGACTGAGTGTGTCGCGAGATCATATTTATTCATTTAATTCTGTCATTTAATTCATTAATTTAATTCATCCATTTAATTAATTTATTAATTTAATTCATTCATTTAATTATCTATTTAATTTATTCATTCATTTGATTTATCTATTTAATTCATTCATTCAATTTCGCCCATGTGTAATGTGCAGTGGCAGCACGCGACTTTTTGTGTTAAAATTGAAAAGTACTACATCATTCATGATACTGTTTTTTTAAATGACTAATTTGTGAATTTAGAAAAATACTAATTTAAATTTTTTTTTTCAGGTCCCGATCCCACAATCATGCATTCAATGACAAAACATAAGGCACTTATTAGTTTCATGCCTACCTAATCCAGGCGATGTCTTAAAATGTGACATTCTACAATTAATAGCTGCTTAGAGTTTTCATAACAGAACTTATCTTAACCTAGTGTAGTTATACTGTTATATATAACAATTTGACACGCTCTAGATTTTGTAGATTTGCCAGACCGTCAGTGGTAGATGTGAAGCTAATAAGAATGGGAGTTGGACTCTGGTGGATGTGTACGTCTTAGATTTCTGGCTCCGCCTTTGCAGAAGAAGTGCCTTACTGATGAAGCCGTGTTGGACGCGAAAACATTTTATTTTAATCTTTCATTCATTTGTACATAGCAGATATTATTATACTGAAAATCTCTTATAAAGTTTTTCTTTAAAACTTTATACATGGGTTCCAAATTAGGCTATTTTTTTATTTACATAAATATATTTTAAAGGGGCTGAAAAATCAGAACTTCTTAAGTTGAGCATGAAAAATTCTTTGTGCAAGTTTTCTGTATTGGCTTTTTTTTAAACCTACCTTGAACGATTTTTTTGTAGGGTTATAATAATACTTATTTTTACCGATACAATGCATATACTACCGGCAGAAGCGTGCATTCCGTATAGGCACATAAGCGTTGCCTACCATTCCTTACGTATAAAAAAAATAAATTATAAAAATATTGCAAGAATCAATCTATACTTTCAAAAATACGCGCAAAGTTCCAGCTACGAATCACAGTGCTGCGCCTCCCCTATCGATCACCCTACAATAGCGTATCAAAAGCAGGAACGATGTTTGCAAAATGTCATATTCAAATGTTGATGGCATTCTACAACAAAAAATTTACATGTGTGCACAATGCACATTCAAGAGAAAACTCGTTTGTGTTAGTGTCACAAAAGGTCGTGCCTATCAGTACAAATAACAGGTGTAGCAATCAGTGCCATCTGTTTATTTATACCTCTATTGATTAGTACAACTCTACTAAAGAAAAACAATTGTCATATGGACGGTTCCAATGAACAATGTCAGATGTGCAAATGGTAACTTTTTATTAGAGCTGTTTAAAGTTTCGTTTCTTCGTGTTTAGAGTTTCACGTCTACATTTTTACTGTTTCCGAGATGAAGAAATATAGTGTTGTTTTTGATATTTTGCATAAACCTCTATTTAATTGGAAAATTCATTGGAAAAACATATTATTGCAACTACTATAGTTCTTATGCAAAGTTGCTAATTTACACATCCGACATTGTTCGTTGGAACCGTCGATATTATGTTAGGTGTCTTTCATGCAATTATGTTTGACAAAATATTTCAATTTTATATATTCAGTAAAATTGGCTTGTAATATGCGTAAATGAAGCGGTTATTTGATATTTGATTTGATGTGGCAGGTAATCCCAACGAACATCGACAGAAGGCAGCAGCTTAGCCGTTCTTAGTTTTTGCTACTGTCTTAGAAACTCTGCACGCCACTGACGACCAGTTCGCTATGATTCAATAGATTACAAAATTACTGTTTATTGCTCATAAAACAATTAATTATATGGTCCAATCTGTTTTTACACGATTTTGATACAACGCAGCCGAAAAAACATAATTTTTAGACTTCCCCACCCTCTTGCATACACTTGCGCATTGAGTGCGCGTGGAGGGATACGAGGGAATAATAGGGTAATTGTGTTTTATCTTTTGACATCTTGGATTGATTTTTATACAATTAATACATAATGTAATGTATTTTTGGACACACTATTCTGCGGAATGTATCTCCGTTTAATAATAGAATATGCAGATATAAAAAGAAGGTAAGTTGGAAGATAAAGTTAAATGATTTTCTAAAATTGAAAGAGTATTAAACTGAAATCTCAAACAGAATTAAAGTAAAAAAATATAAAGTGAAGCTGTCATTTTATTTATAAATTTTTAGTTTGCTGAAATTACCTGTTGGGTATGCAAAATTTGTATCCGTTTAACGTCACCGTATCTGATGGGCAATTTAAAAAAACCATTTCTCTGAATATAAAAGTAAGATATATGTATGTATACAATTTTTATAAATATATATACACATTATCTGGTATAACGGTACAATTTACAAAAACATTATTTTGCAAAAAAAGTTGTTACGAAAATAGACTTAGGCGGGCCGTGTGCAAATTTACCTTCGGCACACTACCAAAGGATTAGATCGAAGGTGCTCAGTGATCGAAAGATTGGTAAATTTAAATATGAAAATTAAGAAAATTGAACTTGAACATTGTAATTTTAAGCATTTTGTTAGAAAAACAAAGAAAAACTTTTTTATCGTCAAAGTTGTATCGGTGAAGCCTATATATTGGTATTGTTACGTCACTAATTTTTTGTTTGTTTTTTAGGTTAATAATTATGTTTGTGAAAATGTATAATTAATAATATGTGTAAAATGTTAATTTTAATATTAAATAGTTTTAAAATACTTAAGTAGTTTTATTCTATTCATTTGAAAATCTGTTTGTATGGTGTAATTATAACTCTCAGAAGATGAGTTCTGACATGAAGATTACACAACTTTTGCTGCCTGAAATTTCTAGATCAATATAACTGTTTTCAGCTGACACAACCATTTCTATTGTAAGCTATGGAGCTTTGTAGTATCTATTTTTGTGTCATAAAGTACACTACATGTACCAGACATGTTTGAACTTGGTCGATCGTCTATTTCACTCCCCGCCACTGGCGCATTCGAAATAAAATCTGTTAGGACCACCCAAGAAGTCCTATAGAGTCTAATACCGTATTGAAAGGGTCATAGTGTCCGTATTGACAATTATAATTATTAATGTTTAATGTTTTTGTTTTATAATAAATGGATTATTTCTGTAGCGCCGTTTTCGTGAGAAAATCACCTCAAGGGCGCTTGTTTTTTTATGTTGAACATTTATCAATGTAATTGTTAAGTGAGCTGTTTCTTGTAATTTGGTTAAAATTTAACTTGTTAATCCCTTCAAAGCGGCGTAATAAATTATTTGAAAAATGCCGTAACGAAGAGATGCCTTAATACTTTTAAATAATATTTAACATTGTTATATGTTATGAGTTGCAACTTGCCCAGCCCAGTATAGTGGAGTACTACGCTGGGAGAGTCAATTTAACTGTAAAAGTTGTATTTATGTTTTCTTTCATGTCTTAATTTAGACAACATAGATAATTTAATTAATTTAGAATTTATTTATTTAGACAAACATAGTACATTTTATTACAAATGATAAGGTTGATATATTAAAATTTACATTGTTAAAGTACCTATTCAGTATGTCCATACAATATATTATTAATTTTTTCTGGGGTGAGAATGCTTCTTAACTGATGAATGTATGTGTGACTAATAATAATGAAAAGAAAGAAAGTGTGTGGATAGATGGTGTGGAGAAGTGTAGAGAAGTTATGCAATCAAGAATCGTAATTGACTATGAATAAAAGTTTAGAGAAAAAATAAATGTTTTAAAATAATTTATATCATGCTAAGAAAATTTAATAAATTTGATAGCAACATGCTGCACTCTAGCGGCCTAAGGTGTATGAATTGTTTTTTTTTCATACAATTTAATAGATATATTCTTAATAAATTATAGAAAACGAAAATTCATAAAATAAATATTAGGTAACCTACATGCGAATTTACTTCCTATTTGCTTGTAAATAAAAATAAAAAGTTAAATAGGCTATTAGGTTTGTACTAACAGTTATAAGCCTAGACGCTCGCGCTTGGTGGTGGTTTAGAAAGTGAATAAAGTACTTATTTAGTAAATTGTCCGAAATTTTTTTATTTTTACACTTTTAATGAGTACATTTAAATGTGTGTATCTATTTTAAGCATATATAAATAAAAAAAAAGTACCTATACATTTATCAAATAAAAGAAGATGTTCTTCTAAGATTTCGGATTGATTGATAATTTTTTAAAAATTTTTTCTTTGTGATGAACACCTTATTGTCATTCTAGCACTAAAATTTTTGTACCAACTCTGGTGTATACTCGGAGCCGCCTCAAACAAAGGTAAAGTGGGCAGCACACAAGGGCGGTCCAACCAAGGGGCGGCCGCTTAAAAATGAGCTAGCATCGGCCGCAGCTTATTGGGCGCTTTTATAATTTTTCAGGTCCACACAACAGGGAAGCAAAATGTATTAGTTTGAATGAAGACGGTTTTAATTGACGGCATGCCGTGTACGTCAACGGTATGCTGTGCCGTAGGACACCTACCCCTTTGTTAAGCCGTGACGGCAATTTTGAAAGTAGTGTGTAGTTACAAGAATAATTTGATGTGTGAGTGAGTCCGAGCCACCCTATCACTATGTCCGCCTGCGCCCGTAAACCCCGCCAACCACTTGTTTGTTCTTTATTTTTTTCTGAGACACGAACACTGCACAAATGCCGTTCACGACCACAACGTAAATTATAAAATCGATCGATGGCACGGCATGCCGTGGACGTGTACGGCATGCCGCACCATGGCCTTGTGCCGTTGCCGTGCAAAATTACAAAAGCACCCATTACTATTAAGCGGTCTTCATATAATTTATTAATTCAGTTCAAATTAATTCTTATCTATAAGTATGCATTCAAAAGTGAATGTGAAGCATCATAGAAAATATGTATTTATATTTAATATGTAAGTATGCATTCAAAAGTGAATGTGAAGCATCATAGAAAATATGTATTTATATGTAATATGTAAGTGTGCATTCAAAAGTGAATGTGAAGCATCATAGAAAATATGTATTTATATGTAATATGTAAGTATGCATTCAAAAGTGAATGTGAAGCATCATAGAAAATATGTATTTATATGTAATATGTAAGTATGCATTCAAAAGTGAATGTGAAGCATCATAGAAAATAAGTAATATGTAAGTATGTATTTTTATAATTTTTAAACCATGTACTCGTATGGCTGAATTTCGAGTGAATCATATAAGCTATAATCGCTATGTACAAGGTGAAGGAAGGCACGCTAAGATGATTTGAATAATTGACAGCTAACTGACTATCCCTTTCAGACGATGAATTGGGAATTCTTGAAAGAACACGTCCTTCATTACGTTTATACACTTTTTCCAGAAATTGAAAAGTTATAGCATTCAGTGGCGAGCAGTCCATATAGACTGAAAAGCTGCGATGCAATGGGAAGTAATGCAAAATCATGTGTTTTTGATTTGATTTTTTTATGGCCTAGAAATATCATAGATGATTTAAATAAATACTGCAAGTAGAACACACCTTGGTCTTTGGTTTAACGGGCCATTTTTTGTGGGTCTTATAAGCCTAGAAAAAAAATATAGTATCAGACCAAAAATAATGTTTAAAGTGCTAAATCTCCTACTTACGAACCCTTTCTCGTATATTCTCATATGGTTCATTGTGGCAAATTAAGTTTTTTAGATTATGACGCTAAAACATTTAAATTTTTATACCTGAGCTTTACAAAATAAAATAAAACAAGCATTTTGGTGATGTTTTTTTCCCGTAAATCGAAACATGCGACCGGTGTTAGGCGGTAATTTCAACCTTTTTGCCACCTGCATAAGGAGTGCGTGATTTCGTTCGAATTTTACGAAGTGGATCCCCTTAAAATAATGGCTCAGGAACCTTCAATAAGCCTTCCACCCAAGCGGGCGGCTCAATACTAAAAATGCCATGGCGCCGAAAGGTTTGACTATCCGGTCGTCCTTTCCTAATGTCAAGCCTACCGACTTTAGGAATGGTTGAACCTTTTGACGCCATGGCATTTTTAGTGTTAGGCCGCCCGCTCGTTTAGAAGCCAATTTATAGTCATGTAATGCGCGAGTTAAAAAAAAAACCAACTTGTAATTGCAACTTTTAACCTCATTTTCAACTGAGCCACAACCATCAACAGAAGATAATAATAAAACACCATATATCAATGTCACCAAAATATTCAGTTTAATGCAAAGAAGTAAAAACGACAGTAAAATTAGTTTTTCAATATCTCCAAAAATGACGAAGTTATGAGCTTTCACAGTGAACTTGGGAAAAACGTATAATAACGACACGAGTAACAATTCACAATTCGAATTGAAGTAAGAGATTCTGCCGCGCCTATGACATCTATGGCCGCGCCAGTTATTTTATGAATCGTGACATCACTCACTTGAAACTTTAACTCAAAGAATAATAATAGTATTGACCATTAACATTATCATAATATCCGTAGTGATAATTGGTTTGATCATGAATACTCTAATTTCTTTCATAAATAATAGTTGTTTATACTGAACAACAGTTATAGAGCTTAAAGTCACTCAAATTAAGTTAAAATTTCGCCAAAGCTTAGATGGTTCGCTCTACATGAGTTTGGGCATGTATAGCGAATGAATGAAGAAAGGAGTTTAAGGAGAATATATGACGCGAATGTGAATGGAAGAAGAAGCCGGGACGTCCAACGAAGACGTGGCACGATCAAGTGAATCAAATGCTTGAGTCGGGCCATGTCAGAAGTCGGAATAACAAGAGAATGTATGAGACGTTGTATGAAAGCGAATGAAGCAAGAAGTGTATTGTTTGGCGGTCCGTCCACTCTGCCTACCCCTGCGGGGAAACGGCTTGATGGTTAGTTAGTTAGTTAGTTAGACATCACTCACTTATCTGCTGGCCGGCGAAATTATCAACATTTTGACGGATTACGTCTTCGGTACTATTAATATTTTCCAAAAATTCAAAAATTTCTGGCCTCAGCATGCTCTAATTAATATGATGCATTTGTAAATAACGTGAAATTCCACTGTAGGTGACGTCATTGTACTAGACGTTCACGCCAGTGATATCGACTATAAATCGTCGGCTTCCTCTTCAAGGACCTTGGATAAGGATTTTGTAAGTCGTTGAACAACTGACTGATTTGGACAGTTGCTTCCCTATTTATTGGGCTTAGTTTAAACAGTTTCTACACGTGTTATGCAGCAATTTTTCTTATCTCCACAAAAATGCATGGGATTCCAAAGGAACATATTTCCAAAAGCGTCTTAGGGCCGAAAATTAATTAGGTAGGTACTAAGGTCCCGCGGTTACGTTGTACGAATAATTTAATCTTGAAAGTTATAGACACGTGTTGGGTGATTTCATTTAAAAAACGTATGAGAACCAATTTCAATTTTCCATATGTTTAGGGTGGCATTTGTCTCGCACGCAGGCGGCTATACCTGCGTCTCGCGGCGGCCTTGGGTAAGCCTCTACGAACTAGAAGTCCAGCTATCAAGGTTTTATTTTGACCTTACAATTACAAATCTTATACAATCACTCAAATCAAATTAAAGTTTTTCACGCATTAATGATTGCTAATAAAGATAATAAATTTCCGTAACAATGATCACAGTATTGCAAATAAACCACTAGTCTTTAACTCGGACCAAACGGTATAAGGTGTTGTGATGTTAGATGGAGATGGAAGTTGGAAAAACAAGTTGTTATTGTGCTTCTTATTGTTGACGGTAAAAATTTCGGTTTTGTTTATAATTAGAAACCTACCTACTAAAATAACAGTCCATTTTTTATATATATCAATAATGACGTTCAAACTTAAATACCAGTACATTTCGTTTTTTTTTTCTAAAGTTAGTTTTCATGGTTAAAATAATTTTCAAAGGCCGCCAAAACGCTCCAAATCTATGGCCGGTCGGTTTTGATCAGTTTTGAGGTTAGGATGTCAAATGTCAAAACAAGGATGAGCTTTACCGTACATAATTTAAAATTCAGTTCATAGAAAACCATAACTAAACATGCGTAATAAAAGTATGTACCTATTTAGAAACTTTAACTCAAAGAATAATAATAATATTGACCATTAACATTATCATAATATCCGTATTGATAATTGGTTTGATCATGAATACTCTAATTTCTTTCATAAATAATAGTTATTTATACTGAACAACAGTTATATAGCTTAAAGTCACTCAAATTAAGTTAAAATTTCGATAAACTAAAAAAAAATCATATTAAACCACTAGTCTTTAACTCGGACCAAACGGCATAAGGTGTTGTGATGGTTGATGGAAGTGGGAGTTGGAAAAACAAGTTGTTATTGTGCTTCTTATTGCTGACGGTAAGTTTTAATAGACTCCAATGTTAGCCCAATCTAGCTTGGAGGGTGGTGGAAAATGGAATGAAAAAATTTCGGCTTTGTTTATAATTAGGTACCTACCTACTAAAATAATACCAGTGTTGCATTCTGCGATTTTTATATATAAAAAAAAACATCTATCGATATTCGAGGTATCTGGTTCATATTTGCTGACATTTCAACCTCATTCATTAAAAATATACGATTGTACTGTGTATTGTGCATATTCTGTATGCACTTCTGACTAGTGAAGCGTAACTGAGAAACACTATTTCGCCTCGCTTATGTCTACTATTTGTTATTTGCGAGAGAGGGACAAAAATTTTGCACTTTACGCCAGTCTGACTTTTCCGTGTAACCAGCCTTGCTAGAGTTTTTTTTTTTTAAGTTATGAAGTTGTGAATTCTTGCTTGTCGTTTGGGTACCATAATTGATTTGACAGCGAAAGTAATGCCTTGTGACGACTATTACTATATATAAACAAAGAAACATTCATTTTTATAAACAATAATTATTAGCCTGAAACACTCATCCAAATTGAAAAAACCTTCCGAGAAAGATAAATGTCGCCGACAGGACTCGAACCTGCACAACCTGGTCGAACCTGGTCAGATGCTCTACCGTTGAGCTACATCGGCTTTTCGCAAACCCGCTAAGTTAATCAATGTATACTAGTGTTTCATTCAATAATTACTGTTTTTATTATATTTCACCTGTAAACAACCAACTTTATTAGTATGAGAAAGGCTTGTAACGGCTAAATCCCTCAATAGATGGCGTCGAGACAAATTG
>JAHDVE020010975.1:0-177153 GCA_022606495.2 Halesus radiatus
GTAAAATTGTCATCAAATGGCCAATCAGCGCCAGTTTTTTTATATATATTTGAAAGGTCTCCGTAAACGCCGACTTCCGGTCCGTTTCAGCTTTCTATCAAATTATGATCACCTGGTAAGCATAACAACACGACAGTAGCGCTTTTTTGATAATCAAAAAATGTTCTAAAGCTGAAACGGACCTAGAATCGGCTTTTAACGGGGACCTATCAAATGCAAAAAAATAAAAAAAAAGCAAAATGACGCCGATTGGCCATTTGATGACATTGTTGCCTTTGAATTTCTGTGAAACACATCCAACCTTAGTGTTTTCTTAGAATTAATGGAATGGAATTACTTCATTTTGTATTAAGTTCCGCCTCTCAAGTGACACAAGATATAATGTGAAAGGAAGAATTAAACATATTAGCATATATAGCAACTCTTTTGTCTTTGCTAAAATTACCTTAGTGCGGCTTTGCCTATAATAGCAACGTTTCGTAAACAATGATGCGAACTTTCAATGCCTGTAGAGTAGGTACATTCCTCGTATAAATAATATTGTTTGTTCCGAACGAAACCTCCTTCGAATTCGCCCAAAGAATAGAAAGGTGGCGCGAATAAAACTTCCCTCATACATTATAAAACAGGGAGAGCCCAACGACCGAGTTTCGGTCAATATAGCCTCCGTTGAACTTTATAGCCGCCCCGTACCCGGGATGGGATCCGGGGCCTTATATTTGGAAAGTTCACAGGGTGTTACATTAGTTTTGCAGGTTTAATATATTCTGTAATGTTTTAGGTTTTTTTCGGCTTAAATATTCAGGTGACAGAATCGACCCGTGAAGTGCTGTTAAATTATCTTTTTATTCAAAAATGTTAATTTATTTTCGAAGAGAGTCCTTATCGTAGGACATTATAAATTAAATATTCCTTTAATACTACTAATCATAAATTAATAATTAATTAAAAATTACTTTGTAAACACAACTTGTTTATACCAACATGTTTCGAAAGCGAAGCTTTCCTCATCGGGACATACAGAATACAAAAAAATAAGTATAGACAAATGATAAACATGGAACACAATAATTAATAGTTCTTTTTTAGTATTCTGTATGTGTTGATGAAAAAAGCTTTGCCTTCATAACACGTTGATAAATATAAATATTAAAGTGGTGTTTACGAAGTAATTTTTAAATTCATTTATTAATAATGACGCCAGAAAGTGAATTATAATGATTACTTTTTGATACCCCAACAAGCATAAAATGATCATTGACTGCCTCTATATATTATTTACGTTCACCTATAATTTAAATGAAAAGTTTTATTCTTATCATCTCCATTCACTTTAGCCTCACAAAATACAAAAATTCGTAATGCCATAGTCCCGGTGGTTGCATGCAGTTGTGACTCTTGTACGATATTCACATAAATATATTTTTTGAAAAGGTTCCTTCCGATTAACTTTTCGCTCTTCTCATTCATCTCCTTCACATTCATTAGCTAGCAGTTTCACTGGCTCCGGGCAGTTAGAACGTTTTGCAGTATTAAAAAAATTTTACCTCTGTAACGCCGTGCGCCAGCGATCTAATATTTTCGTAGTCTGCCGAGGGTAAATTTTCATACCGCCCGCCTAAGTCTATTTTCGTAGGTTACCAGATAATTCAACGCACGTGAAAATCGGCACACTATTTAAAAGTGATATAAATTCATTAAACATACGGAAAATAGAAAAATAGGTCGAAAACCTAATCTAACCTAACCTAGTTTATATATATACGAGTATATTATGGTTGAGATATTCACGGGTGTAACATGTAGAATAATTTTCTTGATTTACCCGCCTAATGTAGTCCTTAGAAGTTTTAAACTCCATAAAGTAAATGATTTTTTAGGTTACGTTAATAACTTATATGTTTTTTTCAAAACGATTTTTTTATAAATTAATTGCGCCAAGGTTCCTCGTTTTAAGAGATGGACTTATGGATGGATTGATCTTGTTCGGGAAGCTCTGGACGCGGATGGGTATTGTTTACTTGTTAGATTAAAAACCCAAATGTTTAACACTGATATTATATTTGTGACAATAATAAGATGTTCTAGCAAGGCTTTAATATCTCTACGGTAAGTTATTGAAAGGTTGTTGTTTTACTGAGGATTTGTTGATAAAGAAGACCGAATAAGGCGGTTGACATTATTTACAAGTTTGACAGGTTGAAAAACATAGAAAGCATTGATTTGCATTATTTGAAATACGTTCACACTGAGTTATTTTTAATATAAAGGAGCAATCACATTCTGAATTGAACTAAAAATAGATAAACATACAAAAATAACATTAAAATATGAAAAATGCTAATAATCAAATAATGATCTTACTACTGAAACTGAACAATATCGTCTTACAAGATAACGTTGAAAAAAAAAAAAATTTAATTTATATTTATTACTAGCTGATGTGTATCCGGCCTTGCTCGGGATTTTTCACTTGTCATTAGGGTGCCATAATTAATTTGACAGCGAAAGTAACGATATCCAAATAAAGAAACATTCATTTGAATATTTTATTTCATTCCAAACGTTTATTTTTTTCAAAATATATCTAAATCATAGTAGGTACCTACTCGTGTTTTCCATTTTGAAAATATTCTACCCAAAAATATTTTCTTCTTTTGAATATGCAATCTGTGGCTAACTAGAGTGCTATATCTATGGGCTAACCTAAATAAAACATGGCGGGTTCAATGTTTTCAATACTAATTTTAAAACGTTATAGCAACAGTTTTACATGTTGGATTTCATTCAAACTGCTTTCTAAACCTTCCCGGTATTAATAAAAATAAACTTTGCTAGTTTCAGCGAAACCGGTAAAGTAATTTTCGAGAAAATCGAGGACATACAAACAAACAAACACAATTAAATTGATTTTTTTATATACTCGTATATAGATTAGGAATTTTCCCAGAATAGATACTTATATTCATGGAATAATTTTTTGGCAATCCGATTGGATACGCCTGCATTCAACGGAAACAAATTTTGCATATTCTCCGATGGGTAATTTCGGCGCTCTAAAGGTTAATGAAAACTTTCAGTTGCTTTTTAACGAACATCATAAGTCAATAAAAAACTGCCTTTCATTAATAAAACGTAAATAAACCCAGTTTTATAAAATGAATTCATAACAAATTTACGCTCCAAGTGGCTTAAGGTTTCTTCCGTTACACAGTAGATTCGCAAGCTTCCGGACACCCTTGTAAAGGATTTAGGTACCTGGCTAACTCGCTGCCTTTATTATTGAAAAGGTGAGAATCCCCTTCCTCAACTTATCACATCCCCCCACCCGATCCTTTTATTTCTAACTTCGCTACGCCACTGGGTCGTTGGGAGATAAGAACAAAAACAATTAATTGGAAAATCTATTAGTGTCCACCGAAAACATTTTTTATTTATTTATAATTATGCTGACCTCATCTGTGAAACCGTATTTTTATGTGGATCGACTACACTTTTTTTAACAGGAGAGTTCCTGACGTTCCTTCGGAGTCTCTGTTATCTTTAGAGATGCTGTGTGAGGCTTTTCTCTAAAATAAAGGTAAGAATAAGCTTGGTAGAACTTTTTTTCATATTCGAACTGAAAGTTATTTCGCTAGATGTCTGAAATATAGACGCCAAAGTAAATAAAATTTAATTCATTGTATTAACTTATTGAAGCTTTGTTAACCTAATTGTAATACTTAATCATTGCAGAAAAATCACCCAGAAAAACCACAATAAATAAAAAAAAAGTCCGTCTTACCGGGACAACCGCTCTACCAACTGAGCTAAAGAGACTTTAATCGAAATTAATTGAGAGTTCATTTTACGCCATCTTCATCGATATCATACCTCAAATTCAAGACTTGTCAATAATATCCTTCATTAAATCCCGTATTATTGGCTACAACCTTAATGATGATTACAAAGTTTGACCCTAATATAATTGCAATCTAGATAGTGTCTCGGATTTTTAGATGATTTTTATTTATATTCGACCTTTTCTACAAGTTCCAGATGCGACTGATACCCCTTTGTTTTCTATAGTTTTTTTGTTTTTTTTTTGTTTGTTTCGTATTTCATTTATGATTTGTTAATATTATTTTTTTCAATGATTAAGTAAATAAAACTGTTTTTCGTGGCTGTATCGATTTGCTAACGGTTGGATGGTACTATGTGCATGCTTCTTCCTTGCAGCAGTACAGTGCTTCAAGCAGTTCTGCAGCGTATGGTTGCTGACTGTACAGTCAGCCGCAAAACATCATAATTGATAAGTAATGAAATGGATACTTGTGGATTTCATAAAAAAAGAGAAAACTGTATTTTTAAATTTGAACAATTTTTTTTAAATTATTTTTTAGGTATAGAGATTTGACGTAAGATATGTTACTTTAACTGTATCTGATTTCTACAGGCACTGCTGAAAACCATCTGCACTCCGAATTACGGGATGCATAGCTGAGCAATGACGTTTTTGTCAATAATTGCTAAAATTATATATTATGTAAAAATAAAAATGAACTTGTTGACATATACTTTATTATAATTTTTCTTCAAATAATAGAAACAAAGGAATATATGACATGGAAGCGTGTCGACTCTCGCCGAGCTATGACCGAACTACACGGACTAGTAAAGCGGCAGAGTCAATAAAATGTATGCGTTTGATGTGTAAGTAGAAACAAAGGCGAGGCACCGCTGTATCTAGATGAAATTTGCAGTTGAATGGGTGAATGATATTGCCGACACATCAATAATAATGATTTATCGTCCATCTTTCTTGTTACTATTATCCGTGAACAGTACCAATTTTTTTTTTACGATTTATGTGTTGTGTTCATCACGATTTGTGACGTATGCCAAGCCCGGACGCGGGCGTAGCATCGTACCTCCAAAATTCCACATAACGGAGTTGGAAAAAATAATTCCACTAGAAACTGGGGCTCTGTTTGATGTACTATAAAAAATAATCCTTTCGACGACATAAGGTTTTGTCTGAAATTTGCTGACATTTGATATATGTTTTAATGGTACCAAACCACTTA
This sequence comes from Halesus radiatus, assembly GCA_022606495.2. Classification (NCBI taxonomy): domain Eukaryota; kingdom Metazoa; phylum Arthropoda; class Insecta; order Trichoptera; family Limnephilidae; genus Halesus; species Halesus radiatus. Next base: position 5,067 of record JAHDVE020010975.1, read on the forward strand.
TTTCCCTCGCGTTTCGGAACGTTACTAATGTCGCTACGAATGAATTTTTACGAGAGCAATATTTTGTTCCGTATTAGAAAATAAAGTGTTGTCTGTAAGTTATGTATAGCTTGGCAATAAACTGTAGACATTTAATAAAGTGGAACTAAAAAATTTCATCAGTATAACACCACCAAGCTACTTAATTTTTCTTTTACGTTTGTTCAACACATTCGTGTTTTTTCACATTCGAATTTGACATTTCGTTTTGAGGAAACAATCCAAAGCAACATAAGTCGATTATAATAACTTCTTTTTTTAGTTATGAATTAAATCTGTGTTATAGATTTTGTTTTATTTTAATTTAACATCCAATATATTAGAATTTTGGTACATATATTTTAGCACTCAACACTTTCTTGCAAAGCATTACATAATAAAAAATGGTTAAATCTAAAATTGTCTTAGAATATTATGATGTAGAATCATCCTCTTTTGGAGAGTATCGTTTGGTTAAAGACAAAAATATGCATTTGGACCATTTAACGAAAGTAATCTTTCCGACAAGCTTTCCATTGATATGCTTGGTGTAACCCTAGTCGACCCCAGTATTGAATTTGGTAGCCACCTCTGGTCTGAAGCCTCAAAATACCTGACTTGATTCTGTGCAGAATCGGGTGGTCCGTTTGATAGATTCCTCTATCTTAACAAAAGGATAACAATCTTTATAGCACAGGCGTCAGGTGGGAATGCTGTTCTTGTTCTACTGGCATTTCAATGGAAGATGCTCTGGGGAACGAGTGCCATTGCTCCCTTCAGCACCAGTGCAGTCAGGAATCAATCCACGCGCACGCTCAGCATTTGTACATGGTTGACATTTGTCACATGAGAACTTTCTACGACTCGTATTTGAGTTCAACAGCTCGGCTATTGAACGATTTGCCGGCCTCTGTGTTTCATCCCTCCTACAATTCTCACCATTCTCCATTTGCTCCTTCCTCTCTTCGAGAAGAACCTCTACACAGCTTCCTCAAAGATGACATAGGCTCCGAGGGAAAATATTTTCCTTAAGGTTTCCTGTTTGGAGTTAATATGAATAAATACATGTAAAGAAATTGTACTATATTATGCTTACTTAAATTTTACTATGAGCCGTCTTGGTGTTGTCACTTAGAACATTTCTCTAGCTACCTGCTGAACTGGATATTTTTGTTTTATAAATAATCGGAGATAATATTAATAAAGCTCAAATGAAATATGAAACAGAAAAAGAAACAAAAAAATAAAAAGATAACTGTTAACATCTAGGAATCTATCTCAAGACCTTTGACTTACCGAGACAATAAATTTTGTATATATATTACAATGAGGTTTATAAAATTCAATATCTTATTCCAATAAATTGAATACACTTATTTATTTGGCCACACTGAGTTTCGAACCGTCACTCTCTGTTTGTAGAGCAAAGGTATGTCACGGAGGTCGCTGTGACATGCGATGTTTGTTTAGAAAGTATTTTATTTCCCTGGCGTTCCAAAAAGTTAACGTCACTCGAAAAGTGTTTCCTCTACGCAATTCATCATTCGGTATGAGAAAAAACGTGTTTCTTTTAGCAGAGAAAATTATTCGTCATCTTAACGATTCGGCTTCGCTTTCTTCCGCCATTAAAAAAACTTCGTCAAACTGTGTTTTTTTAGCTTCGCAAGTCCGTCCGTAAGTAACACTTGTTTTTTGCACGTGACAGTTGAGATGGAGGTTCTTTTTGTTTAACGCCGCGACGCCAACACGCGATGTCCCGTGAAGCAGGGCTTCGCAACCGGTGTGCCGCGATACATAAACTAAATAACCCGCAATCGCATTCATTCATCGCCTAACTTATATTCTTTTGTTATTTTGATATGGCCCCACTCAAGTATTTGATTCACTTGTTCGTGACATATCTTTCTTAGGCGTCCCTGATTTCTTATACATGCTACTCCCTATCGAGTCATATATTTTCCTTAAAATCCTTTCTTCAATCATCCGCTCTATATGCCCAAACCATCGTAGTATACCTTTATCCATTACGCTTACATCGGCGTTTCATTTCCACGGCATTTAGTCTACTTTCATCCTTTCTCTGCCAATTCCATGCTTTACTGCCATACATCAGGCACAGAATAATTTGTATAAGACGATGTATGCATGTGATTAAAGTAAAGAGTGTGCCAAGAAACGAGTGTCTGGCGGTCCATCTTCTCTGCCCACCCCTGCATGGGCAGAGAATGGTTTTTCACATTCGAAAACGGAAATAAATCTTTTTCGTTCAATATTTGAATCGCGTAAAATATATCGCAACTCAATAATGACCTTTTGCATTTTGCTGACACATTTTCACCATGCTGACACTTTATATAATTACTATAACTCCGTTGAGCGAAACTTAATCCAAAAAAATGGATATCCTAAATTGATCGCAAATTTAATCGAGAATTTCGTTACGAAGAGCGTATCTGTGCATTTAATTAGTGTTTCGCCAAAATTTCGGCTCAACAGTTTCTCAGTAGGGTTGGGAAGAACGGCCGCTAATATTTTTGTTACTATTATTATTATTATGACACTAATAAAAGCTACCGGTTGTTGTATGATTTATCCTGTTGCCAGTTTGGCTACAATTCATATTATAAGGTGTGGTGTGATGCCGAAAGCTGTGTAGAGATTATCTGTATCGTTGGCCGATGTGAAAAGGTTGTGTACCACTTGCGCAATTCGTCCGAACAGCGATAATTTTCTCTCGTTCCCCTGAAACTCAACTTAGACGGGGACATTTTCCCGGGGAATGAGAAATATTCTACTTCCCCTGGGGACGGAGATATCAGAAAAAAAAATAAAGTTCATCTGAAACCGAGACCGAAACAAAGAAAAAAGATAAAACCGGTAACTGTCACGCCGGTTTACGGATCAGTGAAATTTCCGGTATCGGTATGACTGAAATATACCCACTAAAGGCATTTAACAGCATTTCTTTTTACAAAAAAACGTAGCGTTACTACCCGGCATCGCTCGACATCGTTTCAACAACCTAATTTTTTTCTATTTTTATAATAATAAAATTTCAGTATAACAGTTTTATAATGCTTTCGGAAGGCGAAACAGCTATCATGGGTAGTAATAATTACCTTTTGATACGTTAAAAATTAAGTTTTTTTTGTAATATAAAAATAATAATAATTATGCCAGAGCTTACAAAATAAAATAAATCTTTTTTTTGCGTAAATGGAAAATTGCCCGGTGTTAATCGGGAATTTCAACCTTATCGCCACCTGCATAAGGAGTGCGTGATTCAGTTAAGGGTTTTTGCAAAATAACTAACATATTATTTACTCATTATTTTATATATTTATATATGTAAAACCCAATGAGCGTCTAAATAATAAATACATATATATATATATAAATATATATATATATATATATAACACATTGTAGACACATTACAAGATTTCCTGTGAAGGTACACTTACGTCTAACAATGAATCCCATGAGATTCTTCCCGCGAGTGCCTGGCTCGGTACTCTATCATATTAAATAACCTTTGTACATGGCGTAGTTATGTCCCCAGTTAACCAACATATTCTGACGGCACTTAATACGCTGTTACACTAATGGAGTGATGCAGGGAAACGTATAGATGATCTCTGTGGCAAAGTGATATTTTTATTTTTTACCATTTTGGGGCTTTTTCGTTATATAAAATGATTACATATTTCAAACAAGTTTTAGTAATTAAAACGGGATGCAAACGAATATTTACTTACGTACGTAAATAAATGAGAATAAAACAAAACTTTTTAATACGAAGAATAACTAGCTGAAGTCATTTACGATTTGGAGTAAAATTTTGATGATAATATTAACCCTACCGCTACCCCTACCCAGTAATTTTCCTCTTATTTTGAACGCCAAGTGGGCAAAATTTCTATAAAAAATACCAAAATTCTGCTTTAAGGGATAGGGGAGGGGAGTGGGGGTGGTTTTTCTCTTTTTAGAATGTCAAATGTGCAAAATTTCATCAAGCTCGGTATAAAGTGTAGATTTGTATACAAAACAACCACACACCGTCTGAGATACTCTTTGTTATATAATAGATAGATAGAAGATGTCCCGGGCAAGCGGTGTTTGTCTGTTTTGTATACAAATCTACAGCTTTATTCCGAGTTTGATAAAAACTTGCACCCCTAACCTTCAAAATAAGAATAAGATCACTGTCTACATGAGATGTCGAAAAACCACCCCCACGATAGAAGATGTCCCGGGCAAGCGGTGTTTGTCTGTTTTGTATACAAATCTACAGCTTTATTCCGAGTTTGATAAAAACTTGCACCCCTAACCTTCAAAATAAGAATAAGATCACTGTCTACATGAGATGTCGAAAAACCACCCCCCATCCTCCTTTCCCAACCTCTAAAGCGAAATTTTGGTAGTCCTTGTTGAAATTTTGCACACTTGACTTTTCAAAACAAGAGGAAATTTATTGCGTAGAGGTAACACATCACAACCTCAAAACTATACTTCAAACCACTCATAACCCCGGGCAATTCCGGGCATTTCAGCTAGTACTACATATAATTATAAATAAGTTGATTGTGAAATAATACAAATTAATTAAATAAATCTTATTTGCGCACACCGGAATTTGAACACTCGACCTCTGGATCCGCTGCCGGTGATCTTGACAGCTTGGCCATGGATGTCGTTAATTCGTCAGTGAAATAATACTCTTCAGTTCTGTTTTCGCCCCTTGCCACACAAAATCATCATTGCCGAAACCTTTTTATCCCCCTCCCAATCCCTAATAATTATGTTTTGCCCAATTATTTTTTTTCTGGCAGAACAAAAACGAGATTAGTTTTTCGCTTACGCGCCTTTTTCGTCACTCGCTTCGTACGGAATTCATTAGCAGCGCTTTCGGTTAAATTTCGGGAAAAACGAAACTGACTTAAAAATATTATTAGACAAGACTTTATCAGTTTTATGTTGTTATGGTAAACCTTGGGTGAGTATGGCGGAACGGCCTCCGTAGTCGAGTGGTTAAGATTATCATCTACGAATCTAGAGGTCAATGGTTCAATTCCCGGTCAGCGCAAATTTATAAAAAGTATTATTTAACTTTTGATATCATTTTGAATATTATGTAGTGTTTTTGCGGTACATTTCAGAGTGGAAGATACTCTTAGTATCGCCCTGGTGAAAGACCACCACTCAGAATCGGAACGTTACTTGAAGTTGCTTTAGCGGCGTTAACCTCACCCCACTCCCTTCAGTTTCACAACATGCCCAAAATTGAAGCTGCGATAGATCCCTTGGCTCCAGGCACTTGGGACTCCTGTGCGGTATTCACATAAAAAAAAGTATTTGTTCATCTAAATTGATTTCAACGTATTTTTTTGTTGTTTTGTTTTTAAACAGACGTTTGTCTAAACTTTTTCAGGTTGCGAAGTTTTTGACTGATACGTATTTTTATACAGCTTTTAAAGACGGATTCAAAAAGTTTAAATTTTTTAAAACAAGCCAATTCAAACTTGTCACAATTTGCTTTTATAAAGTGACTTTTCTTTTTGTCTAGCATTTTTTTTAGTTTTCTCTTCTTTTCTGTTTGTAATGTCCCTCGCGATATTGAAAAACATTACTCAATAATTGAAGAAGTTTGGCGATCATATCAGATCCTAGAAAACCTTTTTTTATAAATCGCTTAAGATTCTGACAAATTGCCCTTTATATTAGGATTAAAAAAGGTTTTGTATTTTAATTTGGGGTTCAATCTGTGTTCCTATGAAATTCCCAACCCTTCAAATAACAAAGCTTTTTCAGGAAACACAGTTGTAAATGAAGAGAATTAATTTCAGAATAACTAATTGAATCTTATTAACCTCATTGTAAATTAGTGAAAATAATACCAACAACTATCAAAATGAAACATGAATCCGAAAAGACACGGAAAAAGATAACGGTAGTAACGGCGGGACGGATTGGGGTAGCTGTAGCTTAGTGGATTACAGCGAAATGTCCCCGATAGACCATGTAATGGTCTAACCATCATCATTTTCTTTTAATAGAACCCTGGAAAATATTTTTTTTTATATGCATAACTTTCATGCTAGAAAAGCTTAAGGGAGCGACATCTATCGACTTGTGGAGAGTTTGATTACAGTGAATTATAATCCAATAATTTTTGATTCATAAAACTCGTTGCAACATAAAACCACGAGATGGCAGTGAGAAGAAGGCGTTCCCTCTTATAAATAAACATCACAGGATTGGGTGAAATCAACGAAAAAGTTACCAATCAAACGAGCGTTTTACATAAACAACAATTAGTGGTGACAGGACAAAGGAAATATTAATTATTTATGTGAATCGAAAGGGTTCAGATCAACGGCCTATAATGTAAACATTTCACTAGCGGTCGAACAGGACGAGAAGAGGTCGTGAACTTTAAAGGAAACAATGGGAAATGCAGAGATGAATAACCATTGAAAATGGAAGTAGAAAGTAAAAATAATACGCAAAATGTTAATTACAAATAAAAAAACTACAAAGTGAGGATTTATCTTGCACGGGGAAAGGTGTGTTTGCATTAGAATTTAGACAGAGAGGCGTGTCATGTAAGGTTAAGCGGAAAAACAACGAATTAGAGAAAATAATTCAGAGAACAATAGCTTCAACAGATGAAAAAGGGAAGAAACAAGAATTATACAGTATGGAAACTTCGGCAAACTTAAGAGGCGATTTAGGCGGGACTAATGTGAAATAGGAGTACAATTTTCTAATTTCAGGAACGTAGATAGTTACAAGGGAGTGAAACTAGACTGATTTTAGGTGATAAAAGGTATTAATTGAGTAGATTCGGGACATCAGATATTATGAAAATGTAGATGAGAAATGTATCAATCAATTATAAAATTTAAACTGAAGGAATTCAATAGAAATATTGAGATATATGAACTACTACTTTGAATATAGTTCGATACATTTAGGTAAAATTTTGAGGTTGTCAATGACTAATGTAAACAAGGCGACAAGAATTGTTTATTTAAGCGACCAGATGAACATGAAACTCAGGTGATAAAGAGACAAACAAACAATTAAGTTTATACAGGGAAGATAGGAATATTTATTTAAGGAAAAGTAATAAAAAATAATGAGTTTTCGATAAACTCTGATTTATATCGATTTTTTACAAAAGTAATGGTTATTACCCATAATAATGAGTAAGCTAATGTGATATTGAGTTAGAGTGGAATGGAGAAAGGGGAGTGGCCAGGAAAGAAGTGAACGAACTCATATCTACCAGGTTTGGGGTAGGTAAATCACAGGTAAAAACGCCAATAAATTAATACATAAAATTATTAAAGGTAGTGAAAAATCAATTAAGGATGATATCAATCGACCCGGATGAAAGTATAAGCAGACGACAGGTACATGCAAAAGGTGTAATACAGCTAGACCAGGAAGAAGCAGTGCAACACATTGAAAAATCATTCTGGAAAGGTATATTTATTAACTCAGGCAGGTGAGGTGGGAAAGAAATTATAAAGTGTTTACACCAATATTAGGATCAATTGAAAATTGCGCGAAAAGATTCGTTAATCGAATATTCACATGTTAGATCAGAGAAAAACCATGTTACCATCGGAAAATTCATAAATAAAAAGATATCGCATATCAAGATAACCAGGGACTAAGGGAATTTCTAAAATTGAACGATGTGAAGAAGGCGCTTCTTTAAATAAAATTCAATAATGACATAAAGGTTATAATTACGAGATACCCGAGTTCATAGGCGACCAAAGAATAAGCGATAGATAATATTTTCAGAAAAAAAACATGAATCGAAGTTTCCAATTCTATAATAAGGAACAGCAGGGCGATCTAGAGGAATGAACTAAATTCGATCCTGGCCGGAGTGAGGAAAAGTGATGGATTCAGAGGCGGGCCAGATATTATCTAAATATTTACATTGAAGAATTACATTCGAAATTAGTGTTACTTACATATAGGTTTACGAGTTGGTAAAGAACATAATGTAATGTAGGTATGGAATGCAGTTAGGGCCTTTTGATTTTAAGCTAGATATATAAGGAAATGTAACGGTAGAATAGGGGAGTTGGTCGCGAGAAACGCCGGGAAGATTAATTACGTGCCGATCGATATTGTGTAATTGTTTTGTTTTTGGACTTAGAAAAATTTCATTTGATTTGATTCTTAAAGTTTTAAATAAATTCTTTTAAATAGTTGTTGGATTGATTCAACAATAGTTTGATTTAATTCAATAATAATTTAATAAATATTGAAGTTTCTAAAATTCATTATAATTAAGTTGATACTAAAAATTACTTCTGTGATTTAATTAAAATTGGTGGTTTTAAGTGAAATTATAATAATCGAAAGTGTTTATAAATAAAGTGTTTGAATTGAAGTTGATTGGAGTCCGTCGCGAAATAAGTTGGAAGAAATAGTTGATTACGGGCGTATCGGTATTTAAGTGATTAAAAAGTGTTTTTCTGGACTTCAAAAAATTTCATCTTAAAATAAATAAAATATTTGTGTTTAAATTAATATTAAAATTTTCTTAAAGACAGTTCGTCTCGAGTTGATACGTCGTTAATTGCGTGCGGAGTGATTAAAAAGTGTTTTTCTGGACTACAAAAAAATTTCATCTTAAAATAAACAAAATATTTGTGTTTAAATTAATATTAAAATTTTCTTAAAGGCAGTTCGTCTCGAGTTGATACGTCGTTAATTGCGTGCGGAGTGATTAAAAAGTGTTTTTCTGGACTTCAAAAAATTTCATCTTAAAATAAACAAAATATTTGTGTTTAAATTAATATTAAAATTTTCTTAAAGGCAGTTCGTCTCGAGTTGATACGTCGTTAATTGCGTGCGGAGTGATTAAAAAGTGTTTTCCTGGACTTCAAAAATTTCGTCTTCTAATAAATAAAGTGTTAAAATAAATTCTCTTGTTGATCTAATACAATAATAGTTTCATAAATAGTGAAATTTCCTAAAAATTAATAATACTTAAATTACGTTAAAGATTCTAAAAGTCGCAATTAAAGTTGGTAACAATAATTTGATTTAATTTTCTCAAAATTATAAGTGCAATGTGATACTAATAATAATTTAATAAATATTGAAAAATTTCTATAATTAATAAAGTTATTTGTTTAAAGATTTTTAAAATTAGCTTCTGTGAATTAATTAAAATTGTTTAAATGAAATGTGATTTAATTCATATTTTGTGTTGAACTGAATTTATTACGAGTTTAAGAAAAATTAAATATAATTGCGTTTAAAATAATTTAGTGAGTTTGTTTAAAAACAGCTGAGTCTTAGTTTCATATAATTCATTTTTAATACCTAGCGTGGGATTAATTTCGTCAAAGAAAAATAATAAAGCTCTAAAATATTACCAAGCGTTCGGTTTACGGATTTAATTAATAGTTAGTAAAGAGAATTACGTGAGTACAAAGAATAAAATAGGAAAATAAAACAACAAAAATTTAAATATTATCTAATAATATTTAGATTTAGAGATCATTAAATTTGAAGAAATAGTACAAATCGGTAGATCACGAATTGAAATTAGGAAACACTAGATTGTATTAAGTAAATATTTCTAAATTAGATTAAACATTCCAGGCAGGGAAGTTCAATATTTTCTGAATCTTCATATTGGCGTGTATAACCCGTCTGGAAAAATTATGAATTTGTCGGAATTCAGGTGAGTCAATTTAATATACAAGTTTTCAGGTTCTCCCGGGGAAGGCGAGGACGGAGACATGAATTATATTTCTAATGATGTATAAGCGCACATATTAAATGCATATATTATATGTATAAATATATATTTATATACAATGTTTAATATATATATATATATATATATATAACCATTTATTATATTTATGTATATGTCCTATAAAAACAATTTATTTTATTAATATATATATTTTCCTAACATATAAATTCAAAACTAACGTTACTAAAATTACCAACAACCCAAACGATTTTATTAATTCAAAGATCGTTATCATTCTAAAACAAACCAATGAATCCTAATTGTTATGCTTCCTGACGGGGGTCTCTGACACTTAATAACTGTCGCATATCTCAATGACACACTTCCTCGACTGTTATTAAAACTAGGTCAACATTCCAAACCACACCCTTCTTTTATCGAAGTATGTAGATACGTAAGTATGTATATATATTCGAATTTCAGTACATCTTACGAAGAATAAGTACCTAAACAAACGTCGACATTTAATTGAAAAATAACTATCATCTTTTGCGATGAACTATCATCTTTTAGAAATCACGTATTTGTAGTTTACGTACATACATAATTTTTATAGCGCCATTTTCATGGAAAGATTCAATTCAAAGGCGCTCCACACCCGTTCGAACATATTGATGAATTCAACAGAACAAACAAAAACCCACATTATTAGAAATGTCAAAATAAGCATAATCATTCGTCGACAATACGTTCCCAAGTTATGTTATAAAATTAATTTTATCTTCGACTTAGGTTTTCAAGGTTCAGGCCTTGCAAATTTTGGGCTTTTTGGAGTCCTACCTTTTCTCCAAACAAAAAAAATCAATCTACAGTTAAATTCGAACTACATGAGATAGCAGGGTCTCATTAAACCAACCTGTCAAACAAACCAAAAAGTAATCTATTATATATATATTGTATTATCACTTTCATGTATTTTGATATGTAATATGTCTGAATATCTGGCACAGATTCACGACCTGTGTTGGAGATGTCAGATCCACAATTTTCTGGGAAAACTGGAGTATTGTGGATTATAAAAACTCGTATTGTTTACATATATTTATAATTTGTACCTATCGATTGGGCAGAGATAATTGCTGATTTAAGCGTGGTTATCTCTGAACTCTTGATGCGGGGGACGGCCTTTCAACCCGGACTTTGCAAAATTCGCAAGTATATAATGTTGTTTGACGAGGGGACGGAACCGGTTTGATCTCCTTTAAATGTAACTGTCTGGAGGACGGGAATTCGGAGGGTCTCGGACCCATGGATAAGGAAGGTGCTCTTTCCGTCGCGGTACAGGGGATGACCAATAGCGCACGAACTAAAAGAAGAGGTTACGTATACCGATTTGGTCAGGCTGTGCGTCTGTGAAGAGAGAGTTACTGACCGGAAACGTGGTCATCTGAGTACTTTAGGGGTAGGTCTGGAGCCGAATTGCAGCAAAACAAACTGTATTCGATCTCTCGTCATAACAAAAGCTGTGAAAACTAAAACCTAATCATGTAATTTTCCCAAATTTAGGAGAGGATGAAGATGGCGCCAAAACAAGTAAAACTGTACCTTTTAACCATGAAATTCATTGAAACTAACCCATGTAGAATAACACTTAGTACGAAGAGGAAAGACGATAATACTGTGATCATTACATTTATGTATACCAAATTTAAAATTGAAACTATGTCGTATTATATAGATCAGGAATAGTGCAATTAGTATAGCCCAGAAGCTAAGTTTTCCCATTAAAACTCACGATAGAAGAAAAATAGAAAATTTAGGGTTAAAGTCAAGAAAATGCTAGTCTTCCTATAGGAAATTAACGTAGATTGCATAGTAGGATAATAATAGAGAGTTCAAAACACTAAAGTCTAAGATAGGAGAAATGTTAGGAATATGAATTCTGTCAATGGTATGCGAGAGTCTGCCTACGCTACAAAGAATAGGGGTTACCACAAATAAGGCCTTGTTTTTCCAATAGTCTGAAGCAAAAAACAACACAACGTAGACTCGCGAAAAGCTTGGCAAAATTGACCACATTGGAGTGCAAAAATACCGTGAAAATTAAGAAAATCGGAAACACTCGAATGTTAGCATAGGGCTAGACGTTACACGCTGGCCAAGGAGGAGAAAAACCTCAATTGAAAGGAAAACTACAAAGGGTTTTCCGATCACATTAGTTAGGAAAATTTAAGGCAGCAGTAGAGGAGTCATCTTAAACCGGTGGCGCGAACGGAGGTCTATTGCTAAATTAAATCATAAACGAAGGAAGGACGGGCCATCACATCTTTAAAGCCTAGTGGGGGGGGAGCCATCTCAACCATGAGGTCCTTGGTTCGAGTCCAAGTTGCTACCATTATCTTTTTCCTTTCTATGTCTTTTCGGTTTCATTTTTAGACTTGTTAATATCATCTTCTATGATAAAACAAATATATTACAATGGGGTTTATAAGCTTCAATAAGTTACTCCAAAATTGAATATTAATCCTAGACTTGTAGAAAAAGTCAACAGATGTTCCATATAAACAAAAATCTAATTGGTATATCCGAGACACTGTCTAAAGATTACAAATAAATTCGGAAAGAATTTTGTATTCATAATAAAAAGGCAGAAGCCAAAATCATGAAAACGAAATTAACAATTCTTAGAAATCGAAGTGAACTGATAAAACTGACAGAACGGATCGAGGTAGCTAGCTCAATGGATTAGAGCGCAAGATCCTGAATAGACCATGAGATTCTGGGTTCTAGTCCCAGTTGTAACCGTTGACTTTTTCTTTTGTGTCTTATCGGTTTCATATTTAATTTTGAGAGTTGTTAATATTATCTTCAATGCTTAAAAAAAATTAAAAAAATAATAGAATTAACATATATTATATGATGGAACGTTAAACCAATTAAGTTCCATTAAAAACTACTTTTTTATTGTTTTGACAGTATTGATTTCTTGCAATGTTCAATGCTTAATGTCTGAAAAGAATTAAAGGTTTTGTTTGTTTGCATTTTGACCTTGTAATTTTTTTTTGCTTTTTATTTGACATTTTCTATGTTACGACATGGAACTCGCGAGGATGGACCACCCTCTTAAGATCTGGAATATACAGGTGTATCAGCGTATACCCGAGTAAAAAATGTATGTATGTTATTTTTTTCTCATTTAAATAAAATGGTAATATTATTTCAATGACAGAAGTGTGATTTTTTAAATTAACACTTTTAAAAACAAATACCGGAGCAACTATTTGGCCGACCATTATTTCCAGGTTCAACTCAGTTTTAATCTCGTCAGTTGCAATAGTTCTTCCGACGAGGTAGGATGTCCGTTTTCCGAGGCAGCTGCTCCAGATAAAAAAGGCAGTGATTGATGGGATGCCGGGCTAAGATATGCGTGGGCTTGGAAAGAAGTGGTAAAGTGATGTGGAGAAGTTTGGAATGGTTCCATGATATTACGGAACAGTAAACATAAAAATTACAAAACAAAACACTCACAAAACAGAATAGTTACAAAACGCAGCTAGCGACCAAGCATAACAGAACAGTGATAAAACAGAATAGTAACAAAACAGAACCGTTAACCAAACAGATTGGTAACAAAAGAGAGCAGAAACAAAACATGAAAATTACAACACAAATCAATCACAAAGCAGAATAGTGACAAAACAGAACACTGACCATACAGAACATTATCAAAATGGAATAGTGACAAAACAGAACAGTGAGAAAACGGATTAGTAACAAAACAGAACAGTGACAAAAACATAACATTAAGTAAAGTGCATAAAAGGGACAAACAAAAAACTAACCTAAACTAAGCATAATTCATAATTGTTGAAATTTTACTGTTTATTTTTTTTTTATGACTGTTCTGTTTTTTTTTCGTTTACTGTTTGTAATACGCCTTAGGCATGATAGTTTTTTTTATTGTTTTTTAGCATTATTCGGGAGGACTCGATTAGAACTCATTTGAAGCAAGTAAATAAATGTACGCAACCTAACATAAACACCGTAGAAATATGACAATTCGCGCAGCTCCCGACATTTACCATACATTGAGATGGCAACACGCTACGCCATCACCCCTAGCGGTGCGAGTTGGCGGAATTGGTTTTTCGAATACATTTTAATAGATTTTCCGTGAAAAATATTCTTAATAAATTATATAAAAAGAAAAATCAAAAAATAAGTATTGGGTATTATTACGATTTAATTAGGTATCTACATTTCACTCTTTTAGGTGCTAGTGTATAATCAAATATCGTATACGTCTAAATACTGGCAACATACTAGCGCCCCTAGCGGCCGGGGCTATAGCGCTTCCAGACTGTATTGCTCTCATATTTATTTTTTTTTTTTTTTTTATTTAATTTAACAAAAGAAAAAAATACAATGGAAAAAGTCCCTATAAACCACTTCTTTGTAGTTTGTCTAACGGGAGCTTGTTATTTAAAACATAAAATTTACAGACAAGCTTACAAAATACAATATACAATAAAAACATAAAAAAACAGATGTAACAAACTTAAAACATAAATATTTCTCAATTCGTACAACTCGGGCCGCTAGAGGGCGCTAGTGCAGCATGTTGCCATCAAATGTCAGAAGGTGGAGGTATTGTCATTTAAGAATATTTGCCTACTCAATTTAGATAACCCACAAAATCTAACATCTCGCTTCACCTGCACAAACCTGACCTTAACTTAATCCAGTTGTTTTTAAAGTGGGGGTCGCGAACCATCAATAAATAAATAAGTATTTTAAAACTTTTTTTATACAAGCAATGGTTATAATTTTATAGAAGAATTAGATCACTAATAGAAATAAAAAAAAATGTACACAAGTGATACATATTAATACGATGGGTACTCTTGTTTAACCGCAATTTTAAAAACGAAAAAATGTGAATCTGCGTGCGCTTGTGCAAAGTCCGATATTTATGAGAAGTGGCACACATGAAAAGGCTGGGTGGTCGCGTGGAGGTATTTTTTTTTGTTTCTCCAAATAGGCACCTTTAAACAGTTTGAAAAGCGATGACCTGATTAACTGTAATATTCAACTGTTAAATGGGGTTCACAACGGACAGAGCAACAATTCGGCGAAAAGCAAATAACGTGTTGCTATTTTAGATTCGATTAAATAAATAAATTTTATTAATTGATAAACTAAAGTTCTTAAAAAGTGCGGGTTCGAGTCCTGCCGGCGACATTTATCTTTGCTCGGAAGGTTTTTTTCAATTTGGATGAGTGTTTTAGATTAATAATTATTGTTTATAAAAAAAATAAATTTTAGTTTAGAAATTATATTTTGGGTAAAACTATCCTTACTGGGACTGGGACTCACTAGAAAAACACATGTGCAAATATTTTTTTATTTAGTTTTCTGAACCTGACAGTATATATATTTTTAATAGTATGAAAGTATGAAAGTATTACCATATTCTGAAGCAGCAGTGTAACAAAGGTTTGGAAGACTGTGGAAGGTTACTACAATTTATTTTTGTTTAATATTTCTTCGGTTGAATAGCAATTCATATTTTCTGTAGATCTTTTAACCTAGTAACAATAATATTTATCTTAAAAGTACCTAATGACGATCGGTACCCCCGAGAATATTTCACATGTCTGTACACATCGGCATGACATGGCAAGTGCCCGCGTAACCCCGGGAAAGGGTCGGGAAACCTCGAGCATGAAATTTCAAATTGACAATGAATAATGTTACGGGTGTAAGGATTGGTATGCTCTAAACCACCGATTTAAGTTTACCTAGATTACTGTTTACACTGCCTTTGGGTACCTACACATTACACAATTCAATCTTTATTTATTTGACTGTTTTTTACAGATTGTTCACACCTGAGTTAGGATGTTTTTTGTTAATCTCAATTAAAATATTCAATGTAGATTAATAATATTAAGGAAAGAAAAACAGAATAGAATATGAGAAGATAGAAGAAGATAATACAAGCAAATGAGGAAATATTTCGAATTACACGAACACTGCACAAGACAACATAATAAATTGTACACGAATACAGTAAAGACTGAAAGTGGTAAAAGAAGCATAGGCCATGAGGATGTATATATACAATTTCTTTCCCGATAACCTGAAAACGGAGAATAGAGTAAGAACATAAAAAAAACTGTTTAATCTCAAAATAACAATGTGTAATATAAAAGAATAATAACTAAGATAGTCATTATATGTAATATAGGAATAATATGTAAGGTATATAAATAATATAATGTATTATTAACTAATATAATATAAGTATTAAAATAGGTTAAGAGTAATATGTATGTATGTAGTTAATTAATATAATATGTATGTATGTAGTTAAGTTAAAAAAGTGAAGTAATTATGTACCTCTTTTAACTTAATAAATAATAAAAATAAATTAAACAAATTAAATTTAATGGTGACTGAGTCAGAAAAATTATCTATAAATAAACATATAAAGTTTATATGTGTACATTACTGAAGAAGGTTGAGTCCAACCGGAACGGGTCGAATGCAGAAATATATATAATTAAAATATAACAATAGAACAAAAACATTTTTCATCTAAATATTAAGAATACTTTGTTTACACCGCTTATTGTTATGTTTTTTATTTGTCCATACTTCTTAGTATTCTGTATAATCGATAAAGGAATTTAGTTTTATATGAACTATGAAGAGGTGAGCATTGAGCACGAAGCATATCGGTTTTATTACAACAATAAAGTGCTCAAAACAAAGTTTTATTATTTATTTTAAATTGAATGATCCCACAAAATGAGTTTTCTGTTATTGAAGAAGAAATTTCAATAAATAAAAATAGAATCGTTCAAGACAAAATTCCTAATTTCCAAAGCTTTTTATTAATTTTTGTAATTTCAGGGGTTTCTCTGGTGTCTAGTGACGAAGTTCAATTCTGTCCAAGGTTGTTAGTCTGGGCCTTTGCGATGTATTAAATAATTTGTAGTACTTGTTGCAGAAGCAATGTTTTGACAAAAGAGATGGTTTAGACAAAATCGCTTTTTGGCTCACACTTTTGAATATTATGGTGAAATTGATGCATGAAATGTTCTAACGAGGCTCGGTCTCGTCTTTATAGTAAATTGCAGACGAATAATACTGATTTAACTTTTGTAGTGAAGATAAAAGAATGACGACGCGCGTTCGTTTATATAAGTTTTCACATGTGATTCCAAAGAAAAAAATAATAGAAACATGACTGTGAATATAAAATAAATTGTGTATTATGTTTGGGAGCATCCACGAAAAGGGACAATCTAATACAAAAGTGGGCAGCCACACAAGTAAACTAGACCGGAGACAAATCATGAGATACTTAATGAAATCGGTTGAAATATAGTCATTGAGTACCGAACATCTAGTGTGTCTTATATCTGCGACTGTATTCGGGCTCTTTGCAAGTCGTACCCTAATTCTCCCGCATTATGTATGACGAGGTTTTAAGACCTACGTAAGTAAGTTCTCTACGCCATGTCTTCTATGCGCAATGGTAGAGTGCTTTAAAATGCTCGCAGTAGTTAATGACAATATTATTTGGTTTGAAAATACGAGTGCAAATCAAATGAGCCCTGCGTAATGCGTCCTCGCTCGCAGAAGTGGTAACAGACCGCATTTCTAGACCGCCAAATGCGTGCGAGTGGTATAACTACCTACTGTTTTTCTAAGCAGTGGTCAGTTCTATTATACGATCAAAGGCATAATATTCCTTACTTTTATGAGAGTCTCAAAATTCTCCCTGTTAGATCAATTCTGTGGTACAAATTTTATTTCAGCACATTAATAACCCTATATATATTACAAATAGAATAGAGCACACTTACAAAACTCCTCTCAATTTTAATGAAGGATTAATGTGGTTCCTAAGCATACAAACAAATATGGACAAAGAACTTACATGATCACTAGCGGTTTACATATGTTATCTGCTGAATTAAAAAAAAGTATTAAAAATAAACCGTTGATAAATAAATGAAATAAAAAATGCACTTCGTATTCACAACTTTAATAATATATACATATTATTGTATTTTATATATTCCTGATGAAGAAAGCATCGCTTTCTGTGAATACGAAATAAGTTTTTTAATTAATTTATTAATAATAACGCCACAAAGTGAATACCAATCTCTTGATGAAATTATACTTAATAAATAAAGTAGATAATTAGGA
Source organism: Halesus radiatus (assembly GCA_022606495.2). Taxonomy (NCBI): domain Eukaryota; kingdom Metazoa; phylum Arthropoda; class Insecta; order Trichoptera; family Limnephilidae; genus Halesus; species Halesus radiatus. Next base: position 23,053 of record JAHDVE020010975.1, read on the forward strand.
AATATTATTTTATGTTGTCATTTATGCTTTTTGTTTTGTATTTTGTAGAAGATTCTTACGGAATATGTATGTTTTAAGTTTGTTATTTATGTTTTTATTATATATATACATATATTGTAACTTAACTTTAACTGAAAATTTAATATATGATTTTGAATAACAAGCTCCCGTTAGACAAACTTCTAAAAAGTACTTTTTGGCCTATATTTTGTAAAATGTCTTAAATTAATAAAAAAAATTTTTTTTTTAAATCATTTGCAGTTTATTTTTGTAGATAATATATCCGTGGCATTATTTATCAAGTCATTCGTAATCAGTAGCGGTTCGTGACCTACCTCATCGGTAATTCAGTCGGAGATTAATGTAGTTTGAAAAATATCCCCTCATCTATATGAAAAAATCCCATAATGTGGTAGTTTCCAGATTATTTATTTTCCCTAGATCTAAAGAAATTTCATCTTATAACACCACCAGAGATTAGCGACCTAGCAAGAAGGAACGATTTGGCGATAAATATCTGTGGCTAACGATAATATAATGTCGTAGGTTGCAAAAAATATTTGTACGTACTAACATTACAATTTACGCAATAAAATGTTATTTTTGTAATATATTTTTGCTAGTCGATGGCCATTATGTCATTTTCAAACTGGGGTTGATCCGCATTGTAACGACTTATTTATATGATTTTATTTACTCTCACCCCATTCTAATTTGGACGGGTTTGTAAAAATAATGATTTATTATCGGTAAAACCGATTTAGTTAGAAAACAATTAAAATTCTGAATTCTGTCAGGAAACGCCGAAACAGCTGTCACAATAATAAAAACTAAAAATACTCGCAGAACTTAATAATAAAATTATTAAATTTGATGTACATTCATGATTATGACTCCACAAAGTGATTTGATATATTTTGAAGAAATAATATTATTAATTCAAAATATCTCAAACCCTGTATGTATGGTAGTATGCAAAATCGGGATACAGGAATAGTGATTAATAAACTATACATAAAATAATTGTTTATTACTCCTGATGCTCTAAAAATTATATATAAAAATACATAGTTCAAGGTCAAATTGTACCAGACTGAAGATGGCCGTGATAAAGTGAAACCGTTACAATAAAAAATGAGTAATGGAAAAAGCTTTTAATTGCTTCAATAAATCATTCGCCTTTCTTCCAATATCCTTATCGGCCTTTCCATATCTCTTAAACATATTTCCCAAATACACAAACTTATTGGCGTGCTCCAAGTATTCATCTTTTACAACATAGTGTACAGCGAGTCAAATGACAAGGAAAGGTTAACAAAGGTGATTTACAGGGTGCTATTATATTGTTTACTAAATTATTTTTTTTATTTAATTAATAAATTGATTTTATTATGTTGGTAATTTTAACATGTCAGTAAACAGAACTGAAACACGTTAAACCCCAAAATATCGATTAAATATATTGGAGACCTGTAAAACGGACCCCCGTACTCGATCTTGGCGTACACTTCTTGCTTCATTCACATTCATACATCGTCTAATACATTCTCTTCTGTTATTCTGACTTATGACATTGCCCCACTCAAGTATTTGATTGACTTGATCCTGCCATGTCTTCCTAGGGCGTCCCCAACTTCTTCGTCCATTCAAATTCGCGTCATATATACTCCTTACACTCCTTTCTTCTTTCAGTCGCCCTACGATCTCCGTGGATGAGTGGTTACGATCCTTAACTACGAATCCAAATTTATTTATAAATTTTATTTATGTTATTTCCAGGTTTTCCCGTTCCAGGGTGGTGGATACTGTCAGTATCGCCCTGGTGAAAGACCACCATTCGGAATCTAAATGTTAAAATGATTTCTTTTCTATTAAAAAATCATTTTAATATATAATTGACAGTTTCAAAATTAGAAATAATCTAAATGTTGCTTAAAATAATAGCTTTAGCCTTGTTTGGTGGCCAGATCTGAAAATCCAAGTACTTCCCCACCTTCCTTTATGCCCATTTCCTTCCTCTCCTCAATACGTTCAGCATCACAACACACCTCAATTGCGGATGCCATAGTCTCATTGGCTCCAGACGATTGGGAGAAGTTGGGATTCTTGTGTGGTATCACATTAAAAAAAATACACTGTAAATAAACAGATAATAAAACATGTAACTTTATCTAGGAATCATGAATGTTTTCTCTTTTCAGGTATGTAATGATGTTATCTCTGAAAATCCACTCAAACAATCTCCAAGAGAAAAGAAAAAGGTCAGATTTTTGTGCATTATTTCTGTATTTTTGCTATTAGTATAAATCTGTTAAGGGTAAATGAAACGTAATACTCGCTCACAGACTGTGCTCATTGAAATCTCCTTTCAATTTATTAATATGAATGTTTGTCTGTGTTTTGTCGATTTTCTCGTAAATTACTTGGCCTGTTTCATTGAAAATAGTACAGTTTGTTCTTATTAGTCACGGGAAGGTTTAGAGAGTAGTTTGAATGAAATCCAATATGTAAAACTGTTGCTATAACGTTTTAAAATTAGTATGAAGATAGCCCATAGATATACAACTCTGGTTACCCACAGATTACATATTCAAAAGAAGAAGGTTTGATGAGTAGAATACTTTCAAAATGCAAAACACAAGTAATAAGAACTTTATTATTTAGATACATTTTGAAAAAAAAAATGTTTGGAATGAAAAAAAACTTTTTCAAATGAATTTTTATTTGTTTGGAAAGTCATCACAATGCATTACTTTCGTTGTCAAATCAATTGTGGCAAACATAAATAACAATTTTAACTCAACTTTAATTTTTTTAGCAACTGATATTAAGTGGTGATCAATTTTAAACGGGTATTTTACACTCTTTTGTATTAAAATGTTGGCTTTCAGCAGAAATAATAAATAGGGTCAATAATTATAAATTCTTTGATGTTATTCACCTAATTAACTTTAGTCTGACTTCCGAAAAACAGACAAGGTCGGGTATTTCTTATTCTGTTAATAAATAATATTGTTAAAAATCTATCGACCACGTGCGTTCCGAAGGCGATAAAAAATAATAAAACAGCGGGTAAAGCTATTCAATGTATAACGTAACTCTGATGAATAACAAACATTTTAAAATCCCTAATTTACATTCTCTTTTTTGAAGTGGTCTTTTATCGTCCTTATCTAAAGATGTTATCAGTAAAATATTCATTAGCTTCTCGCAAAATAAGATGTTGAAAATAATGTTGGTACCTATCTTCTTCATGGGTCGCTTCATCATTGCTGAAGATTGTGAGCCCAACTCCAATCTCCATCTTGTACAAGGCCCTTCCACTCCTCGTGATTCTGCGCTGCGCGGAGAGCTGCGGACACTGACATTCCGTATCCCTGCGAAATTTGGTCAATCCAACGCATCGATGAATTTCCTCTGCTTCTCCTGCCTTCCACTTTACCAGTGACCATGAGCCTCTCTAGGTTGTAGTTTTCTGTTTGGCGAGTGTACGTGACGTGTAAGACCCGTACAAGAAAAAGAGTGTAAATATTTAGGCACCGGCATACAGGGAGGCACGACTATTGTGATTTGCGTATGCTGTTGAGAAAGGCATTTGGTAGTTTCCCGATGGAGATGTTGTCGCTCCGAGCGTACTTGACTTATAGCACCAGCCAGTATGGTCGGTCGCTGAGGTAGCAAGTGGTTACATTAGCGGTTGCTAGGTGTAGAAGACCCTTTTCGTCTGGTAGCGGCAGGTGGAGGTATCCAAGCGAGGACATGTTGTCCATTCTGCGGTTGAAGTGAAAAGAAGGCACATATCGCTGTGCATATGCTTATTATAGGGTTCGCGGGGCGGCCAAACATTATGTGCACGTGTTATGAAATTTCGGCTCCATATTGTGTTTTGTGGTACAATCTTGACTTGCTATTACATTTGTGGTGCAATATAAGCTCTTGGCTCGGTGTTGTGAAATACCAGCTCTTGGCTTAGTTATTGCATGTGTTGTGCAATAATTCATATTTAGTTACAAGAAATATGTGCTATCTATTTAAATTAAAGCACTCTGTAGACACGTTCGATACAGCGAGCAATATCTCCAACTAATCTGAGTATACGCTGTAAAGACAGTTGATAGGATGTTGTGGATGCCAAGCTCTTCCAGAATTGATGTATTTGTGCGCCTGGCTGTCCATAGAAGAGAGTCTCATAGAGCATTTTCCTCAAGCACCTCATTTCCATCCGCTTCCTTTCGCTGACTCTGAGTGTCAATGTTTCTACAGTAAATAAATATGTATAGAGAAAATCACCACTCGGACGAGTCTCATCTTTGTGGTTTTCATTATGCCTCTGTCACTCCATATCTTTTGCAACTTGCTCATTACGTCTTTCCACTTATCCACTGATTGACTCATTGTCTGATAGGTTTACTTTAATGAATATTCATTATATCTCATTTTTCTTGCGAATTCTGACAATACCTAACAAAAAACACTAATAAAAATAATATTATTAGTAATCCTTTTTTGAACATACATAATAATAATATCAATAACTTGAAGCAAAGTATTGTTTTGTAGACTTTTGCTTTTTAATTTTATAAATTTTATGTATGGTATACAGGCTACAAGATAAGCTAATTAGTAATTACTTTAAATTGGCTCGTTTTTAATAAAACATTTTTTTAAATCTCTAATTCTCTATGGGTAGTTAGGAAAAGATATAAGTTTTCAAACGACAAATTCCTCATGCTGTAATCATTTTAATTCTGTATGAAATGCGTACTGGAATTTAGGTAAAACGATCAAAATTACCTTCACTGGTTTTCTAACTGCACCTATTTTCAGACATTTTGGAATGAATTTCGATTACAGTTTGATGATTTTTTCTTCTGAAACCTTATACATTTTCCTTACCATCCGTGTAGAACTTATATTGAAGTCATTTGTAGTATCGCTTCAATTAGCAGACTACGAAGTGATGTTCTTTGAAGCATGGGTGTCAGGTAGATGCAAGTCTTGTTCTACCGATATTTCAATAGAATGTGCTCTCAAAAACTAGTGTCATTGATCCCTTAGACACTGGTGCGTAGCCAGGATAAACTTCAAAACATGCCAATCGTTTGTGACATGAAAACGGGTCGGTTTTTTGATACGTTCTTGTGTTCAATAGCTTGAATGTGAAATGACTTGGCGACCTCTGTATCTCCACCCTCTTTCAGCATTGGTCCCTTCAATACAAATAATATTGTATCATTATTTTCTTCAAAAAAATCCTTGATTCAGTTCCTATTTCTAATAAGAAATAGGAACTGAGGAAAATGATTTCCCGCAGGCCTCCAGGCCTGGAATTAAATTATAAAAAATTAAAAAGTCACAAATAAAACTATATGCTGTCTTTAATATTTTTTTTCTTCAATTCACATGAAATACACAAACACCGCCAGTAAAAAAAAAAACAGAAAATGTGTCTGATCAACTCTTTTTTTAAATTAGGTTTTTGAAAACATCATTAATTGAATTTCATCAATATCGATTCTAGAACTCGAATTATTATTATTTGGGGATTCCAGCAACAATTCCACCCTCAATGCCGCAGTGATCACTTCCCCTGAGGATCTTGAAGAAGCCATTGTCTCCCCAGTCGCTGTTCCATGAGTTTGTGCAAAGCCAGTATTTGGTCCCGTTCTCAACTCCCCAGCCGATGATTTTGATGGCATGACCACCTGAATAAAAAAATAAAACAACCATTAGAACAGAATTACTTCGAGTCTATCAATTGTATGCCTACAACGTATTGTAAGATATTTTGGACACGTTGCTCGCCAAACTGAAAAGTGAGAACATAGAGAAACTCATAGTCGCTGCCAAAATGGCAAAGTTGTGTTGTTTACCGATACGTTGTTGGAGCGATCAGGTATCACAGGTGTCCGGAACATCGGTGTTCGCGGCTCTCCCTGCAGACCAGAACCGCGAGGAGTGTCCTTCGCGGAGTGAAGGAGTGAAGGAGCCTTGTCAACCAATATAATTGGAGTGGGGATTACGATCCTCAGCATTGAGGAAACGACTAAAGAAGTAGACTTCAATGAATGGTTTAAAAGAGTCTCACTGTTGAACTTTCAATATTAGGATATTGTATAACGACCGTGCTACTTGGTTTTTAAAATATTTTTTTTTTATATTTCAAATAAGGCCTTCAACGAAGTTCCACTCCCATGAAGTTATCAAACCAACTCATTGTGGGACTATTAATTATTGCTACATAATATTAGGTTTTACTAAGTTTTCATACCAAAATATAAAAATAAAAATAAACAACAAGAAATTAACATAAATACATGTTCAGGCTTAAAACATACACTTAATAAGTATACCTACATCAGAATCTACAAAGCTTAAGGAAGGCTATCAGAACAGAGTTGGTACCTATAGTTTTCCAAATAGCTTTTAAAAAAATAAGATTTCAGAACATCATTTGTATTTGTCCGAAGTGCTCATATTTCTCAATTCTCGGGTAACTTGTTATAGCTGGTGTAGGCAATGTATTCCGATGATTCTAGTCCGTATTTTGTTGAGTGTATTTTTGATATGTTATGTTGGTGAATGTCGCAATTATAAAGTTTTATATTTGTGTGAGTATGGCGTTGAATCATATTTAAAATAGTGTTTGTTATCTCATAGCAAGGAATAATCTTAAACGGTAATACTAGTGCGTGCCAGTAAATATCTTTAACGGGTGTATCCCACGGCAAGCCAAAAATGTTACGCAGGGTCCTATTTTGAAATATCTGTACCTCAGATATCGTATCATTTTCCTGCTAGCGAAACCCTAAATACCCGTAAGATGCACCAAATTTATAAACTAAATTTAATCATTGAATTTTGGTACATTAGAATAGGTTTGCAAGAATATCCCGAAGTGGTTATTCCATGCGGTAAAGTTGATTCTGCGGGTGTATTTATTTGTATGTCCCATTTAAAGTCTGCAAAGAAAAGTCTCCGCTCATCCTCAATACAGGATTGTCCTAGTGAGATGAGTGGCTAATATTTTTGTTTTTTATATTTAAATTTAAGAATAAATAATTTTTTTAAATTTTTAAGATGCAATCAGTCACTTCCAAATAAACGTATTCATTTAACAGCTCAATGCTTTCGCATTTACATAGCTTCAAAATGTTTTGATGATTACAAGTAAAGTTATAAGATATTATTTGAAGCGTAATCGGAACTGTAGCATGTGGAGATCTTCTGTGCATAATTTTGTTTTTTGTTTTTGTTTTTTATAATTAGACCAACGTCATGAAGCCATTCTTAGAGATACGTAAAGTCTTATTGTATACATTTAATCGCAATGGATATTTATTGTTCATTCAATATAACAAGTCCCGTATCGTCAGCATTATGTATGAAAATAGTTTGTTCATTATTGATACAGGGTAGATCCCAAAATTGTTCCCTGAGGGACACCGGCGCACATATTCTTCTCTCTTGAATTTGATACCTCTTTGGAATTATCGACAGATAATAGGTACGACAATTTGCCTAAGATTTTTTTTTTCATGGTTTCATTATTTATATAATTCGAGAAATCCTGTAGGTAATAATGTTCCTGTGCTCTTTCTCTTTTGAAAGCCATATTGTTTTACGTATATGATGCAAAATTTTGAAAGCGCAGCCATTTATACTAAAAGGTGGAGAGGTTTCGATTTTTAAGTGGTGAGTGGTCTAATAATAGCACACTAAAGGTCATCAGGTATTTCAGTTCGTATAATAAATATATATATTTATCAACTAAGTGTGTAAGAGAGAGCGTAATAATGCACATGAAAATGTTTGTATATTTTACAATCTCAATTTGTCCCGAATGTTTACATGAATTTATTTTGATGTCTGGCTTCCTAACAATAATGCGTGACTAAATTATTGATATTCTTTGTTTGTTTATCATCAAATAAACATGTAGGAAATATTTACTTTCTGTGTATTTATTCAAGTGAAGTATCATATTTAAAATATAGTGCATTTTGGGTAATTTGTTAGTTTTAATGTCATGAGAAAATATTTATTAGGAATTATAAAAATACTGTTATTTCTATAATAAATAAGAAGTACTTTGCTTACACCGCTATTTTTTTAATTTATATATATATCTACATGTTTCAGAAGGAAAGCTTCCCTCAATAGGATAAACAGTTTGTGTATTAAAGACAGTGGCGTAAACAAAGTACCTATTTTTAATTATATTAATAATGACGCTACAAAGTGAATACCAATCTTTTGAATAAATTATATTATTATTGTGTTTACAATCGTTTTTAATGATCAGAAAATAGTATTTTCTCGTTTTTTTTTTGCTATTACAGACTTAGTTGTGTATTTTCTCTGATTCTGTTTGAAATGGAATGATATTATTGGTAGTTTCTAAAAACGATTCACAAATACAATTATCAGCGGTTGAAAACCATATCTTCATTTTGACTTCGAAATAGTCGAAAAAAATTTAATATTTATGATACAAATGAAGACTTTGGTAAGGTTAGATTAGGTTATGTTATGGTCTTTTTTTATATGAATACCGCACAAGAGTCCCAACTGCTCCCAACCGTCTGGAGCCAGTGAGACTATTGCATTCCCAATTGTTGTGAGGCAGAAGGTATTGGGGAGGGGGAGGAGAAGGAGAAGGTAGGGGGACATAGGGAAATAGGGAAATACCTGGCTATTCAGATCTGGTCACCAAACACGGCTAAAAGCCATTTCAAGCAACGTTTCAATTCTGAATGGTGGTCTTTCACCAGGGCGATACTGAGAGTATCTTCCACTCTGGAACGTGCGCAAATAGACTATTATTTTAAATGAATTAATTGTGAAACAAAACAAATTAATTAAAATAAAATTTACTTGCGCACGCCGGGATTTGAACCTGCGACCTTCGGATTCGTAGTCGAGAGCCTTACCCCTCGACCATGGAGGCCGTCATGGAGGTCTAAAGGTCTAAAGGTTATAAGGTCGCAAAAAGTTAATCGACTTCGGTTTTTAAGGGTGTGTTCAAAACCTTATGCATATCGTCGGCGCTACTACAACCCTTGAAGAGTCTAGGCTGCTCCACTCTGGTCGGACTTCTATTGTTTTCCTCCAGTTCCTTACTCTATCCGCAGGGCTACTAAATAGAAGCATTTTCGTTGGTCGGCTTTCTTCCATTCTTGCTACGCTTTTTAAAATCAATAAGTATTTTTTCCCCGACTTACCGAGTTCAGCTCCAGTGACGTGTCTGTACACTCCGGACTTGTAGGTCAGCAAGTCCTCGTAGACAGTGAAAGCGCCCTCCACGGGCCCGTTGGTCATGATCTCGTTCCTGATATCATGCTCCCTTTCACTGACAGAGTAGGACCTTTGGCCGTAGTGCTTGTCCGCCGAGTAGTCCACGGTGTAACTGTCCTCGCACTTGTTGCTGCACCTGGGTGTTTCTCCTTCTACAAACGAAATCACGGTTCTTGAGTATTGATTGATAAATACTTATTTACTAAACATGACTTTTACTTTTGTAATGATTTGCCATCATTTCAAGTGCAAAAGTAATTTTCTGCCATCAAAAACATTTACTATAAATTTACAAAATTCCTCAACTACACAATAATATTCTGTTCCGATGACAACAACCTCAATCAAAATTTCTATTTGTTTTTCAAAATTGAATCGTAAATATGTTCTTAAAATGTTAATGACGATTAAATGTCAAAATAATTTAGAAAATGAAAATATGGTTATGCTGATATTCCAGAAAAAATAAAATAATTGATACACAGTAATAATAGTAATAAAGTAGTGATTACAAAGTAATTTTTAATTTATTTATTAATAATGACGCCACAAAGTGAATACCAATCTTTTGAAGAAAATATTGAATATTTTATTAAGTTTAAGTTTTATATACACTTTTTCGTTGTGTTCTTCTTATCTTTTCCGACAATTCATTGAAGAATTTTATTCCTAGGTATTTATATTTTGAAGACCCTTTTTTTTAATTTTAAATAGGACATATTCAAATGTATTTTTTTCTGAGATTTTAGTGTTTCTGAATTGTTCAGTTTTATTTCAATGTTATCTTTATGTATTTACATGTTGCAGGAACAGAGTATATAATTTTCTTACTTTAAATATTAGTTCTGAATCATATAAAAATATTTTTTGTAAAGATGATTTTAATTATTAGTTTTTGTTCAATGTAAAGGGATTGTGTATGAGTGTTATAAGTACCATCCCATCCTTTTATACCATATTGAATTACGGATTGAGAGGAAGCAAAGTAGGTCATTCTAAGTACTTCTTCGTTCAAAATGTGTCTCAAATAGCAAAAGATATAGATCAATTTTCGTACTATAATTTTGAGAATAGTTATAAGAGTATGTGGTGACTATTTTAGGCATTAGTCTATAGTGATTACAAAGTATTTAATTGATGTTTTGCTTTCAATTTAAGTACAGTACCAAGTTCGATTTTTTTATTCAGAATGAATCCTATAGTCTATTTCAGACTGTGTTTTTTTTTCTTAAAAAAGGGTTTGTAGTGTGCTTTTTTAGATTTTTATGTTGGAAGGTTAGAAGGTTAGTGTCAATCTCTGTGTTTGCTTTTTTATTCACTTGAAACCATGTGTTAGACATACACGGTATTGTCTGAACTGACTTTGATTGTATAAAATTGTAACACTGGCTGAGATTGTAACCGATACCGTCGCAATATCTATATATTTCTTGAGTGCACTTACCCTCTCCATCGCACTTCGGCCTGGTACCGTTGACGTGGTGTTCACATGGAGGGATCTCATAAGGCTGACATCCTTGATTGGATCCATAGCTGCCTCCGGAAACTAGTCCCGTCTCCACCCAGTATTGCCACGCATTTCCTAAGAGAAAACATTTTTTTTGTCACACATCCCAAAGATTCGCAAAGTATTTCTAATCCATTTACAATCAGACAGACCCAGAACTCAATCTAGATTTCACCTCAACTGAAGTGCTGAAACAAGGGGTTAATATCAGTAAGGCCGCTCTCTGACGGTCCGGTAGGGAATCGACATAAACCGGGTGCAGCAAAAATGCAAGAAATGTTTCACGTTAATTCCTCCATCGACTATCTGATGGGTCTGCAGTGATTTGTAGCCGCCAGTAAATCATCGGTATTGCAGATTTCTGTTATCACATTTACCGCTGAATGTTATCGGATCTATCAATATAAAATCAAAAAATGTCGAGTGAGTCAAGTGAAAACGAGGCTATGGTATGCTATTTATTCCTTCGAACGAGACAAAATAGGAGGAAGTTTTAGGTCCACCCGAACATCGAACGTAACATTCATCGTAGGTTATTTATTTCTGCTAGGGAACTGTCCGGAGATGATGTCAAATTCCAATAAATGTACCGAATGTCAAAAAAACATTCCAAGAACTGGTCCAGCACGTTACTCCATATATAAGAAGTCCTCCTATTGCACACCACGCTTTCTCCGTTGTCCCCTTTACTACATATGCCGGTAATTTATAGTTATAAAGGCGTACATATTTCTCCGCCTCCATTATTAGCCGAAAATTCATATCCCGCTCTGTGTTTGAACTCAAAGGATGAATGGCGTGTAAACCGAAAAGCAGTGCATAGATTTTTGGACCATCAGAGAATGGCCTAACTTGTCCACAAGAAGTAGATATCTGCATCCTGGGAGAAGTTACACAATCTTTTACAGTTTTCTCAGATTCGGTTTTTAGAAAGCGAGATCTATGGATTAGCCGATACCAGAAAAATACTCAATGTGATTTCGATGAAGAAGAATTTACTGTATTTACCTGGGAAACCGCCGTTGCATCCACTTCCGCAGCTGTCGCAGCAGGCCAGCAGATTATCAGAGGAGATCCTCACGTGGTCCTTGCCTTTGGAGTGAATGCAAACTCGGTCGGAAATGGCCTCCACTGCTCCAAAAGCCCAACAGGATCCACAAGATCCCTGAAAACATGGATGGATAGCAATAATCGATATTTTTCACACGACCAACTAACTAACAATCACGCCCTTTAGCGCAGAGGTAGGCAGAGAGGATCTACCGCCACAAAACTCTGTCTTGTTATATACTCCTTGATCATTCGCATTCATACGTCATCATACGGTTTTGTAGCTTATTTTTTTCTACTTTTAAGACATTATATCACTTTTATTATTTATCATTATATGCGTATTGAATTATCCGGTCACCGTTTCATATATGCATACATACATATTATTTGATTCTTAACACGACCCGACTCAAGTATTCGATTCACTTTATCGTTTCAGGTCTTTCTCAGGCGTCCCCATATTCTTCTACCATTCACTTTCACGTCACGTACTCTTCATATCCATACCATTTAAGCTCCCTTAACTCTGTGCAGAATCGGGGGGTCTGATTGACAGATTCAACTGTCTTAACAAACGATTGCAATATTTAGAGCACAGGTGGGAATGCTGTCCTAGTTCTATCGGTATTTCAATGAGAAACTAGCGTCATTGTTCGCTTCGGCAACGGTGCATAGTCGAAAAACACACCGAACGTTCCAAATATTTATACACAGCATTTTTATCACATGAGAATGGCGTAATTTCTACGTTTCGTTCATCAGTTCAACAGCCCGGCTGTGGAACGATTTTCCGCCATATCCTCTACTCAAAAAGATCCTCCACATAGCATTCTTAAAGATAACATATGCCCTGATGAAAATTATTTTCTTCGGGCCTCCAACTTTTGTAACACGGTTTTACACTATTCTACCACACATTCATAATAAACATTATATGATACATTTGCGGCACGTTCCAGAGACTACTCGGAATCGTGACGTTGTTTAACCAGATCTGAATAGGAAAGTATTTCTTAACCTTCCTCTACCCCGTGTCCTTCCCTTACCCTTTAGCCTCTGTAGCCTGACTGGATTCGAACGGTTCAGAGCAGTTGGAACCGTTGGCGATATTCACGTAAAATAAAAAAGTTGTTACCTGATCCCTGACCTCCTGGATGGTTGGACAGTCAGGCCACTCGACGCGGCTGTCGAACTCTTCCGGAAGGGAAGTAGCCAGCATCAGCTTGTTTTTAGGCAATTTCAGTCCACCCTTCTTGACACCCATTAACCTGAAATGGAAGATTGTACATTCAGTAAGATATTCCGAAATGCGGATAGTAACTGCAATTGACTAAAATATTATTGCATGCCACAATAAGTACACGGTGTAACAGCACGTACCCGATAAACTTTAACCAGTGATTCCTGAATATTTTTGGACTAAAAATGCATTTTCTCATGTGACTTTTTCAAAATCTTTTTAAAATTTTATTGACAAAAAAGTCCAGTTAAACTGTTTTTAAGGAGTTTGACTAACAGGTGCTTGTTAGTCTAAACCTTATAATAAATTTATATTTAAGGTACTTACATATATATATATATATATATATAATAAGAACATATGTAACAAACTTAAATCTTTAAAATATTAATATTTCATAATAATCTTACTCGAAAATATTTCTACTTATATCCATAAAAAAATATAAAAACATAAATGACAACAATAAATCGCCCATAAAATAATATTTCCTAATTATCTAATACAAATATTTTCTTTCAGGTACCCAGTCTTTAATACACCAACTGACTGTTTTATTTTTGTGCAATTTTTAAAATCTTAAAACAGTAGATTAAGAACTGTGAGGGTCGGGGGGGGGATCGGATGGGTTACTCGGCTGAGTGACCAGTGACATGTGATTTTTTTTTTAAATTTGATTTTATTCTAAATATCCTCAGGAATCACTGATTACAGTTTATCGGATACGTCCTGATACACACTCTATATTCCTATCAAAAATAAAGGAAACAAGGGAGATGAGCTATAGACTATTAGTATAACACCGAACTCAAAAAATGTCGCCAACATCGTTCACCCATTTTATTGCAAATCGCATACACACCAAACACAAAACTTCCGTTTATTTATTAAAGTGATTTTATAAAATATTAGCAATTAAACTAAATTGCAAGTTAAACATTAATTAATTTACACTTCACATTATTTCCTCACTGCTTTCTTAAATTTAAGCACATTTTCTTCTATGATAAAGCTCCGCCCCTTTGATAGTCCGTGCAGTTTGGTCGTAGCTCGGAAATAGTCAGCACACTTCAAAACTACATTTATCTTTGTTTCTACTATGTATGGGGGTGACCAACTGGACGTGATGTTCCGAAGGAAAATGAATAAAAAAAACGCTTACTTTTTGATGTATTTAAAATCGATGTCAGGACGGAAGTTCCTTCCGGCGGTCCATGTCCCCGCGTACGCATTGATGTGGTCAATCATTTCCTGGGACAAAGGGTGATACTTGATGGTATTTCTCGCGGCTAGTAGCTCGGGTAGAACGAACAAGAGCAAGAGAAAGCCCTTACTTAATGGCGACACCATCTTGCTACTAGAATAAAGAAAAAACGACAGATTTAGTTTATTATGCAATTTACTTGATTCACAGAATACCTCGTCATTCAGAGTGTAATATTTATAGTACTTCCCAAACACACAAATTTATCCACTTGCTCACAAATATTCATATTGCACAAATACCATAATATTGCACACAGAGGCGTGCATTCCACATAGGCACATTAGCACCGCCTGCCTGCAGGTATAATAACTTTTTTTTTATTTAAATTAAATTAAATTTTCGAGTTTTCAAGGAAAGTTTGTAATATATACATAGAAATTATGAATGCGGATGCTTAAAAAGAACCGGAATCGGTCTCCCGACTACATATTTTCAGATTGTTGTTTTGTACACTCAAGCCTCCTACACATTTCAATTATTCAATACAATTATCCAATTACAGATTGAATAACCACAGTGACAACTGACATTACACAATCTTGTCTGATATCAAACTGCTTTGTAAAATCGCCGTTCATTCTAACACGCATGCAGGGCTTCCCTCGTACAGACTACAAAGACGCAATATTGCATGTATAATATTTGTGTTCAGTCCATCCAGTTACATACTCCATACACTCCATACTTTCTATTCAATTTACAGTAGATTCTGTATTTATTTATTACTAGCTGATGTGTACCCGGCCTTGCTCGGATAAAATAATTGATTTGACAGCCAATGTAACTATTTCCAAATAAAGAAACATTCTTTTTTTTTATTTACATTTTACAAAAAAAAAATCAAAACGGAAAGTCCTGATAAACTACTTTTTTGTAGTTTGTTTAACGGGAGATTTATAATAAAAAATCGAAATTTACAGATAAGGTTACAAAATATATATTAAGTAAAGACATAAAAAAACATATGTAACAAACTTAAAGCATATATATTTTATAAGAATCTTCCTCAATAATATTTTTACAAAAAATTAATAAAAAAAAAAAATAAAAACAACATAAACGACGACAATAAATCATACATAAAATAATATTTCCTTATTATCTAATACAAATAGCTTCTTTCAGCTAGTCAAGTTTTCAATATATTTATTAACTACTAGCTGATGTGCACCCGGCCTTGCTCCAGTACAATAATTGATTTGACAGCGATAGTAACTATCTCCAAATAAAGAAACATTCATTTGAATATTTTATTTCATTCCAAACTTTTATTTTTCCAAAATATATCTAAATCATGAAGTTCTTAAGTAGGTACCTACTCATGTTTTCCATTTTTTAAATATTCTACCCAAAAAAAACCTTCTTCTTTTCAATATGCAATCTGTGGGTAATCAGAGTGTTATATGTGGGTAATCGGGCTAACCTAAATAAAACATGGCGGGTTCAATGCTTTTCACACTAATTTTAAAACGTTATAGCAACAGTTCATATTCAAATTTCATTTCCGGCACTAATAAAAACAAACTGTGCTATTTTCAGCGAAACCGGTCGAGTGATTTTCGAGAAAATCGAAGACAAACAAACAAACTTACATTGATTTTTAAATATATTATAAATATATAATGAAATTAAAGATAAACCTAATTTAGTACCGAATTTATCGAAGACGTTAAGTACCATGACCCATTTAACAAAAAAGGATGCAACTACCTCGTAAAAATTTACTAGTAATTTTTAATTTATTTTTTTAATAATGACGCCATAAAGTGAATACCAATCTTTTTAAGAAATTATAAAAATATATGTTTCCTAACATTTCAGGAACTTATTTATTTTATTCACGTTTTATTGTGAAGTGTTCGGTGGAGGTCAGTTGAGAGGAGGGGGTTTATATATTAAAATGTTTCGTGAATACCTCTACGGGAGAACCTGTGCTGAGGTGTTCATATGTTTTATTTAAGGCGATCCACCGGCTAAAATTCAATCGAAATAACGCGCTCCTTATGCAGGTGACGACAAGGTTGAGATTCCCGTTTAACATCGGCCAAATGCTTCAATTTACGAAAAAAACCATCACCAAAATGCGTGTTTTATTCTGTAAAGCTCAGAAATAATTATTAAAATGTTTTACGGTCATATTCTAAAAAACTTGAGCAATGAGCAATACGACAATATCGGAAAAGGGGTTCGCAAGTAGGAGAGTTTGCGCTTTAAACATTTTTTTTTGTCTGATACTTTATTTTTTTCTAGGCTTATAAAAGACACGCCAAAAAAATGTTCGGTTAAACGATAGGCCAAGGTGTGTTCTACGTGCAGTATTTAATTAAATCATCTATGATATTTCTAGGCCATTAAATTCTCAAACCGAAAACACACGATTTCGCACTACTTCCCATTGCATCGCCTTAAGTTGCTTTATGTGTATTGTCGCGGATTTGTTATGTTTTTAGGTAAATTTATTCGGTTTCAAAGTGTTCCTAGTTTTCTAAAGTAAATCTTTCGTAAATTTCCACGGTGACTAATAGAACGCGTCGTCTTTATATACGTATTTAATTTTTTTTTTATGTATTATTATTGCATGTACAGAAAAGCAATTGCTTAATTATAAGAGTGTTTACCGCGGTATTAACGATTTGTAAATATTTTATTCGGTCAAAGATCACTTTAGGTCAATATGTTGATACGAGTGACGGAGATAGTAATTCTGTTGTGCTTCTTTTGACAAACGGAAATGATCAAGAATAGAACAATAATAAAATTTTACACAAATTATTAACTTTGTTATTCAAAAATATAAAAATTGCCTACTAGTTTCCTTACTTAATTAATACTTGAACGGCTCTAGCATAAAGCATAAAGAGCGTAGCCTAAATAATTTTATGAATATTGTATTCACGAGTTTCACATTTTTTAAAACTCGGCGTGTGTAAGAATCTCGGGGTCAGTATGTCCAGGAGTGACGGACGTATTTATCCATCCCTCCCACTGAGGTGCAACGTGATGGGTTGAGAGAGTCTGGCGGTAGAGGTCGAGGGATCTCCATCAACCGGCCTCTCCCGATACGCAGTTGATGGGCAAACGCATCCACCGCCAAGACCTGGACAAACCTCACCCTAATAACCTCGGCACCCCTGCTAAGTCACCAAACGTAGTGACCCACTTGGTATGGTGACCTATGGCAAAGGTGTTGATAATCGAATTCATTGTTCTCAGGGCAGCGGTACCCATAACCGGCTCCCTAATTGATAATAATAGATTGCGCACTACTTTTATAAGAATTTTTTCTAGTATGAATGGTCGTTAACCTCTCATTTAGATTATATTCATAAAGTTATTTTAATCCTGTTTTCTTTAGTCTGATTCTGCTAAAATCACTACAATAACTTGCAAAACACCATCGTCCGTAATTACCTGTTAAAAATTTCATTATATTATATATGATTACTTATTCTTAAAGTGTGTGTGAGCTAATCGCCGATTCATTTACCCCCATATCTATGTAATTTCTGTCGTAATAATAAATCATGTAAATACCCATTTCGGTGTATATTATAATTAAATAGATAAATACAATTAAATTTTAATTTAAACTTACCGGTTTTGGTTATCTACTGTAACAAATAATTTACGTAGAATTTATTATGAACAGAACTAGACTAGTGGGCAGTCGGAGATCAACTAACAACTGACAACTTCCTCCGCAACTGTCTGCCGTCAGCAACTGAGCAACTATCGTTGGCGAAGGAATGCCCTCAATTATATAGATGATTATTGTTGCTGGTACGAGCGTATAATGGAGTGTCTTGACCACACGAATGATGCATCTTGTATGGGCTGTGATATGAAATTGACCAGTGTCCCCTGCGGTGATAAAATAAAACAACGATCGTTTAAAAATATATCAAAATAATTAAATAATGACTGTGTCGGGTATTCTGCGTCTCTTTGAAGCTGGCGGGGAAGTGGGGAAGTTGAGGGGATGGGAATGAAGAAGGTTGGGAAGTACCTCGCTATTCATTTATGGTCACCAAACATAACTAAAAACATTTCAAGCAAAGTGTCGTTTCTGAATTATGGTCTTGCGCCGGGGCGATTCTGAGAGTATCTGCCACTTCTGGAATGTGTTTGAATCGAACGATTCTCCGATCACGATCGCCCAACCTACCAATTCCGAACGTTTCGGCTATCATGTAGAGGGGCAGTTCTTGCGCGTTGGAACAACGTTGGCTCGAGTACTCGCTGGTCCGTTATCGCTCTGATGGCGAACTCGCACGAACATCGACATACATCGACTAATCAGTATGCGCTCGGCAAGCAATCGCGATGTATGTGCCGTACATGGAAAACAAAATGTCTTGAATATGTTTATATTGACGAAAAAATGCTTAAATATGCACTAACCCCTAAAAAATTGCCCAAATATTCATTAGGTAGGCAGATATACATATTATGCAATTATGATAATGATATAATGATATAGTACGATTGTTTGTGGAAACTCAATTAAAGGGCGAAATGTAATCCGCATGTAATCCGATGTCTAGCTGATATGGTTTATGTATCAATGTGAATATACACAAAGTTTCTCTGTTCTTTTCCGATATACAATTAGTATCCACCAACTTCGTTTTCGCCAACTTTTTATTGTATTTTGCGCCATCTATACTTGTATACTTTTACATGATAATTATTGTAGGCACTGATAAGATACAGTGCGGACGCGGCTATCAATTCGACGTCTTCCGTGATAATGAATGTTTGAAGCGTGGAGTTCGGAATTGGAACGTTGGACGATTGTGGGGTGGCAGCATAAGATTTAATCGAAGATTTAAACTTAAATTCGAGAACAGTCGATATTGTAGCTTTGCTACCCATCATGCAAATTCATTTATCTATCAATTTTAATGTTTTAATTTCAAATTTATTTTTACTAAATACCTTTTAAAGATTTTTCTTAACCTTTCCCGGCAACGGGTGAACCAATTTCTACAATTTCTACGACTCGTTCTTGAGTTCATCAGCCCGGTTGTGGAATGACTTGCCGGCCTCTGTTTTTCCTTTCTCCTACAGCATGGGTCTCTTCAAGACTCATGTTAACTCCTTCCTCTGCTCAAAAATACCCCACATATAGCATCCTCAAAGATGACAGAAAGTGTGAAGTTAATGTTTAAAACAAAAATAATAATAAAATTAGGTAATTGCCAATCTAGCATATTTCATATCAATGTGCAAGTACAAGCGGTCTGCTACAAATAATAACATCTGACGGTGAGAGCTAATCAGAAATCCGTTACCAATTTTAGCGTTGGTTATTCACAACTCACATTATATGTAAATTAATATTGGCGGTAGATAAATTTAATATCTACCGTCTATGTTTACTAGAACAAGAAACGTTGTTTTATTTCTTGCATAATGTTCGTTTAACGTTTTGTTTTTCATTTTTATTTTTCTAGGCTCGCATTGTGTGTGATTTTAAAATATGTATCAATTAGCGACGAGTCGTTTATGAACAAGCCGTTCAATTGTGCCAGCTAATTTAAATGAGCCGTGAGCCGACGACTCCTGGTTCGATAGTATTCTTATGCATTTCTAACATGAGGTATCTTTGAATAAGGTCCTTTGTTCTAATTTGTTTATGTAAAATCATCGTATACGTGTCTAATTTCTACAATGCGCCTGACAGTCTGGCATCTGGACGTTTTGTATCTACACCTATCCGCTGGGAGCTGGGAGCCGTAGGAGTTGGGAGTCTTATAAGTTGAGGTATAAGGCCATAAACTGAGAGTCGGCTCTTAATATGTGCCGGCTCTTAAATGAGCCGTCGTACAATTGAGTCGTACTTTTGAGTCGTACGAAAATATTGAGCTGGTACCGTGACTCCCGCACTTAACAAAAAGAGCCACGATCCATCGCTTGTATCAGTTATCATTTTAGCTGTTCCGTGTGATTTAAATAAATCAATCATTATAACATGATGCATTATGTCACGGTCTTCTAGAGACTCGGGTCAAGGTCACGGGTTCAAATCCCGACGTGCGCAAATAAAATCTATTTAAATATTTACTGTTATTTTACATGCAATTATTATAAAATAATATTTAGAATATTTGCGACACATTGCACAGTGGCAGATATTCTCTCGGTATTGCCCCGATGAAAGACCACCTTTCGTAATCGAAATGTTGCTTGAAATTGATTTAGCCTTTGTTATTTGATGACCAGATCTAAATAGCCAGGTAGTTCTCCACCTTTCTCTTTACGTCTCCTTCCCCTAACTTCTGCTTTCAGATTATCAATAAGATAAAATTCATTGGTAAAATTATTACCGCAGAAAAGTTTATACGAACAAAGGCATAATATTCCATACTTTTATCAGAGTCTTAAAATTCTTTCCTTAAGAGCAATTATTTGATACTTAATTTCATAATACTCGTCTTATTTTTGATTAAGGATTAATTGTTCCTAAGCATACAAATAAATTTGGGCAAATAACGTTAGATTACATGAATCCCTGTTATTCTAACTAATGAACATATTAACATATTAAGACTTGACTAGTTCAAAGAAACTGTATATATTAGATTATTTCGACATATTATTTTACATAAGATTTATTGTTGTTATTTACGTTTTTTTTATAGCCATGGGTAGAAATGTTTTTTAATAAGATTATTATTAAATATTTATGTTCTAAAGATTTGAGTTTATTACATGTGTTTTATTTTACATATAATTAATATGAGTTCCCTGGAAACTTATAATAATATTAGACAAGCAGCCGTTAGTCAAACTACTAATACGTAGTTAATCGGGAATATTGTTGTCTTATTTTCGTAAAAATTCTATAAAAATAAAAGATTAATTTATTTTTTACAAACATACCCGACTCTGATCAGTTGCGACTCTTGTGTAATTCACATAAAAAAAAAAGTTAATATCATCACATCATCGTCATGTCATTAGTAAGCATAAAAGGAAACTCACGTGCCGCCACTGGTTCAAAATGATTTTACGAAGTTATCACAGCATTTTTATGATAAAACAATTGCTTTACTTATAACGCTGAATCATTGCATTCAAATTGAAATATTGTATTAAAAAAACACATGTTTTTTGTTCTTATTAGTCATGAAAAAAGAACACCATAACAACATTTTTGTCCAGTGAGTACACCGACCCAAGTTTTCTGATAAAAGGCTATTATTCATTTCAGAAGAATTCTGCTGTATTATTTCAGAAGAAGCAATCCAATTACATCGTCCAAGCACCTATTCACTTATCGCAGTATCTGACGAATCATAACAAACATAAATCCTCACAATTATTGAGATACTATTCTCATCGAAATTTCTGTAGAGACCGATCTTAGCGAAAATCGAGCGATTTAGCGATTCAATGACAATCTACCGAAATTTCAAAACTCTTCGACAATAGGTTTTCATGATTCATTTATCTATTTTTATTGGACTAGTAGTTAGCATACTTTAAATCTTTAAATTTAAACCCAACCCCTACTCATCAATAGCTGTTGTGCCTTTTTAGGTTTTGTGATAAAAAAAATATTTAAGGAAATAATAATTCCACTAGAAAAAAAAATTGATTAGAAAATACACAAACGCAACAGATATTACAGCTATCGACGAGTAGGGGAGGGTATAAATTTGAAAATACGTAATTTATGCAAAAAAAGGGTCCATATATTCCGATACTACCGATTTTTTTAACTCCCGGCTACCGATATTCAGTTTTGCCGTATGGCGTTCTGCGCTGCCTGTTTTATACATAACAAGACCAAAATACCCATCCAAACTGGCATATATATACTTTTTTTTAAAATTAAAGGCTTAGTAAATATCTAGAACGGATGAGAATTTTTTTTTCAATTATAAAAAATCCTTTTTTTCATAATTTAAAAAAAAATCGCATTTGCTATGATTACGTAAATAAAAATTCTATAATAAAATATTTAAAAAAAAAAACGTTTTTTCGGCTGGATATTTTAAATCATGTACGCCAAATTTGTGTTCCAACGTATGTTCGGTCGTTTTTAATTTGATTTAAATTCCACCATAATGCTATATAAATATTTTCAAAGCAGACGGGGAAATTTTTTTTTTAATTGCCGTAATCCCCAAATAATTGTCAAAGGTGCCCCTAAAATCGGGAAAAATCAATTCCTTTAATGGCCTATATTTCATAATGTAAAACAAAAATAAGTAAATTACTTCTAATCCGTACTAGATATTTACTACACTTTTTGATCAAAAAAGATCATTGGGTTTAAGTGGGTATTTTGGCCTCAAATCCAAAATTAAGTTTTGCATGAAACAAGCCGCGCAGCCGTTCCTCTTAAGCCGCTTCTGTTGAAAGCTAGTAGTTTACCTGTACGTCCTGTAAGGGAGTATTGAAGTCGAAAATACTGAGTAAAAGATTAGTAATTTAATTTCATGAATGTAAAGTAGCTATAGGTATATCTCACAAATGTCTTGTAGATTTTTTCAGTATCATTAATATTGTAGAACGAACAGAGCGATGGCACTGGTCTGAACTTAGTGACAATTATTATTAAATCTTCTTTTGGTCCAAGAAATTATTTGCATAAGGTCCACTAATATTTGATAGTCTTCCAGAATATATTAAGTCGTCTATTTCCTTTTCTACTTTTAAAAAGATTTTTATATTTTTTGTTTCATCTTTGTCCTTCTTTAATTAATCTTATATTGTATTAAGTTACGTTCCCACCTCATCTATTCTGTGATCTATTTCATTGAATATATTATTTAGATCAATGGGAACGGGCTTATCTATACAAATAAATCATGGTCGAGGGGTAAGGCTCTCGACTTCAAATCCGAAGGTCGCGGGTTCAAATCCCGGCGTGCGCAAGTAAATTTTATTAAATTAATTTGTGTTGTTTCACAATTAATTTATTTAAAAATAATATATGGTATATTTCCGCACGTTCCAGAGTGGAAGATACTCTCAGTATCGCCCTGGTGAAAGACCACCATTCAGAATTGTAACGTTGCTTGAAATGGCTTTTAGCCGTGTTTGGTAACCAGATCTCAATAGCCAGGTATTTTCCCACCTCCCTTCTCCCCTTCTCCTTCCCCTCCCCAATACCTTCAGCCTCACAACATTCCCCAATTGGGAATGCCATAGTCTCAATGGCTCCAAACGGTTGGGAGCAGTTGGGACTCTTGTGCGACATTCATATAAAAAAAATATTTATAAAAACGGAATGCACGAAAGAATAGAAACCCATTCTTGAATTGACTCCTACCCTCGTTCTGTTATATTTTAAATAGATCATGGAATAGAAGCGTGCTAACGGCAGTTGTTACATGTTACGCAACGCCGCCCTCTGCGCACAGCGTAGTAATTTACATGATTATCTCCAGTAAAATACAAAAAAAAAATTCATTCGTAGATTTGGTGGGTCACTTTAAATCACCGCAAGCACAAGTTAAATGAAATAGAATAGAAATAGAACAAGTGTGAACACACTACATTTCCTGTCTATAGTAGAAAGGTTCATTATACTCGTATAAGATATATCATAGAATGGATGAGGTAGGAACCCAGCATTAAATCCAATTAAATTAACACAGTCACCCTACATGTTTACTACATTATAATAATTTCACATGCCTTCGAGCCACTCTAGTACCGATAGTTTGGAACAATTTTGTAACAATAATATTATTTCGATATTTGAATATCATAAGCCGACCGTAACATTTGAATTTATATGAATGTTTAGTAATTAATTTACAACTCTTTATTTTTGTGTTAATTTTATGAATGTACTAGAGTTTTAAAATATTTTTTTGTAATAAAGTTATAAAGTTGTGAAGCCTTGCTTGTCTTTTGGGTGCCATAATTGATTTCACATTCAATGTAATGTCTTGTGACAACTATTACTATCTCTAAACAAAGAAACATCCATTTGAAAATTTTATGTCATTCTAAACATTTTTTTTTCAAAATATTTCTTAATAATAAACTTCTTACCTACTTGTGTTTCCATTTTGAAAATATTCTACCCACACAAAGATTCTTCTTTTGAATGTGTAATCTGTGGCTAACCAGATTAATATATCTATGGGCCAATCTCAATACAACATGGGTAGTTCAATGTATTTCATACTAATTTTAAAACGTTTTAGCAACAGTTTTACCTATTGGATTTCATTCAAACTACTCTCTAAACCTTCCCGGCACTATTAAGAACAAACTGTACTATTTTCACCGAAACTGGTCAAGTAATTTTTGAGAAAATCGAAGACAGGCGGACAAACATTCATTTTTACATATGATGATTGTTTTTTTAAAGAAAAAAGAAAATTCGATTTGGTTAAAAAATGAATAGGAAACAATCAATTAACATGTGAAGAAACCATAAAATGAAACAATAAAAAGAAGCACATAAAAAAGACCAGTTACCCACGGTTGTGAGACATGGTACTTAACTCAAAACAAAGGAGTTATATTTAATGTACAAGAACACAAAATACATAATCAGTTTATTGGAATAACTCTTTGAAGCTTATAAACCCCATTGTAATATTTAATCATTAAAGATAATATGTATTAACAAATCTCAGATGAAATACCAAACAGAAAAAGACACTGAAAATAAAAAGGTAACGTAAAAAAAACTAACTTAACGGTAAAACGAATCGAAAACAGGACCTCCGTTCTACCGGGACTCGCACTTTAACCACTGAGCTAATGGTACTTTTTCACTATCCGTCATTTTTATCGATATCTACGATTTACTAATATAATTTTTTTTACGACAAATATTCCCTGGTTACGAATATCCTGATATTTAATCAATTATCATATATTTTAATATTTTTGTATGATTGCAAGGGGTAGACCTTGCAATCTAAATAGTGTCTTGGATATAGATATCCTATTTTTGTTTTTTGGTTTATTACTCCCGGTAAGACAGAGGTCCTGGGTCGATTCCCAAATGCGATTGTTACCTTTTATTTTCTGTGTTTTCTTCTGTTTCGTATTTCATTTGAGATTTGTTAAAATTATCTTCCATGACAAAATACATACTTTATTTTAACCTGCATACACCAAGACTCGGATAAATGTCATAACAAAACTATCTGAAATTAGCTGGGGTTGCGACGCAAACATCCCACGAATAGCTACGATTGCCTTAGTCTACTCGGTAGGGGAATGTTACGCTCCAGTTTGGGCTAGAAGTGCATACATACAGAAGATCGACGCGCAACTAAATACTGCTATGTGCACGGTGAGTGGAACACTTCCCTCCATCCACTACACCCTGCGCCCTGTCCTCTCGAATATCGCAAAGCCCACTGAAACACGAGAAACAGCAACCCTCAGGGAAAATGAATAGTAATATTCCACTTCAAGATGACATCAAGAAAACGTTTTTCGATTAAGGTCGAAAGACTGCTTGTATCACGATACTCCCCTGAAGAGTCATAGCGAACTCAGTAGCAAACCTCGAACATGAAAAACAAGCACCTTGTTGATGACCCTAACATTAAATTTCCAGGGTAATCTCTCCCTCGGAAGACGTGGACCTCATTAAACCGCATCTAGTGCAATCACAGCCGTTATGCGAATATGATGCATAAATGGGGCCTAAAGGATTCTTAACTTTATCAATGTGGACATATTCAAACATCAAAACGCATCGAAGAAGAATGTCCCCTTCATCAGTTTTCCTGTGGCGCATCTGTGCTGAATTGACTCCCTGGCTGAATAACCTTAACATCATCCCCAACATCCGAAGAAGAAGAAAAACAACCTACATACACCAGAAAAGGTAACATACAAAATTAAAATGAACTCGAGAATCTAATTGAACATTAAACTATCGTAAGATTCTGTAGGTCCCAAATGACTGCGACAGGCTCATGAACTCATGACCATAGATGTTAGAAACGAGGGAGATGTGCCTTTATCCAATATTAGTATGAAACCGCGCCCACAAAATGTCGCTAAAATCGTTCACCCACACTACTGCAAATTGCATCTATGCACAGCGTCGCCCCGCTTTTAGTTCTTCCTTCGCACTACACCCATAACTCCCCTTGCTCCTCAGTTTGGTGGTCGTAGCTCAGTCGTAGCTCGACGTCAATCGGCACGCTTCCGTGTCAAATCTCCAATTGTTTCTATTGTATAATGAATACATATCAATGCCCCTCGAGTCCTTTTCGTTCCCGATGGGGAACAAGTAACTAGACAGCAGTAGAATATTTGTATTCCCTTTCAAGGGATCAAGACTAGTGTTATTTAGTTACTAGTTTCCCATCGGGAACAAAAATGACTCAAGGGGTTAAGTTATGTTCTGTATTCTTAGAAATCAAAAGTTTACGCATGCGGTTATTGATGTAAAAAGCGGCTTTATTTTCTGGTGAAAATTTAGGAACACTCAAAGAAAAAAAATTATTATTGTATAAAATTCTACGCAAGCCATGGTTGTCATTGTTTTGAATGACTTCAATATTGGATACACCGTTATAAAGCTTTTTTGTAGATATGAGCCGCAATTTTACATAATACAATCTTGGAAATGTTTACCCGCAATACTGTTATTGTTGTATTTTTTAGATTATTGATTGCAGCACTTAAATTCGTTATTTTGATAAAATTTGATTTCTTCAATTTTAAAGTGATTTCTATTTGGCGTAATAATATAATTTTAAAAAAAATAGCATTCCCAATTATTGTGTTACACAACTGAGAACAAAAAACCGTATACCAAATCTACTGAGCAAGTAAATGATTTCCTTCGTTTGTTACAACAAGAAAGTTCCATTCCGTAACAGAATGAAACAACACAAGTATAAATCAGTAGTGACTTAGACGTGACCTTTGCCTCTTGCTGACCTACTTGCTACTTGCTGAGATATCGCCGGGCCAATGTGTGTATTATGTTAGCTAATCCGTGACTAAACTTTGAGGTGACCCATCAATGCATGGAAAAGATTCAATAGTTCTTTTATTTTTTACTCTAAATCAGGCGTGACTTGAACATGACTTTACTGTTTATTGAACTACTTGCTGACATATGCAAGGGCGATTGTGTTGTATTATGTTAGCTACTACATGACTAAAGATTAATTTGGTCCATCAACGCATGAAGAACTTTTTTTTTAGATTAAATAGTACTTTTAGTTCTCCGTCTAAATCAGTAGTGACTTGAACGTGGCTTTATGTTTGCTGACCTACTTACTGAGGTAACGTCGGTCGTGTATTTTATTAGCTACTCCGTGACTAAACGTTAGGGTGGCCCAACAAATTATGGAAGAGTTTTTTTTTTATTTTTTATATTTGCTTAAATTTTTCCCCATTTTAATTTTTCTATTCAATATAAACCTTTGATACTCCGTATACCTCATAAGTGACTTATACGAGACTTTGCCGCATGTTGAGATATCACCAGGCGAGTTTGTTGTGTTTTGTAAGCTACGACGTGACTAATGCTTTTCAGTTAATGGAAATAATTGGTTTAAAATGTGTTCTATATTACAATGTTAAAACCTTCATTTACTGATTTTTACTTATTTTTTATTAAGATGTTATTCCCTCGGGAGTCTTAAGAGTCGGGTTAAGTACTAAAAGGTGAAAGAAATGTGAAAAAAGTATTCATTCATAATTCATAATTTTTCAGCAAAATTCTTCTTACTGTCCCGTATTCAAGCATCGGTAGGGCCTAAACTACTAACAAATTGAAAAAATTACAGTGAGGTTAAAACTAAATAATCATACGAAGCTTTTGAGACCCCGAGAGAACCAAAAAAACCTTAATACTTTGACGGTCCACCCTACCCATGTGGTTGTGACTGTGACTCTGACTGGTCCCGGATATTTCCGGCGGAAGGCAGCGCCGGTTCCGGCTTCCGGCTGAGATAAGGCAGCTCTAACGAGGCTGCGGCGGGCAGGCTGGGAACTAATGTTCAACTAACCAACGCGAATTCCCGTGGATGAATACACAATATCGGTAGGCTTGTCACTTGTCTGGTGCCCAACCTTAGAAATTTTGCTCCATCACAAATCAGAACAGTGAATAATAGAATATTGTAGAAGGGTGAAGAATTTTTTTTTTCGAACAAAAACAACCCTAACCCTACCTAATATTGACATATACTTTTTAGAGACATTTTTTTTCATCCTGAATGCGTGGGTTTCTAAAGAAATTCTGATAAAAAGGAATCGGTTCCTCAGAATAGGGGTGGAGGATGAGGCTAGATACATTCTGACAAAAAGAACTTGTTCCTCAAAACTTTCAAAATATTTTGTCTCTTTTTCTGTCAATTTTCTAATTATAATTTTCGATAAATATTACAAAAGGAGCCGGTTCCAAAAATAAACGTTTTCTCGGGGAAATATTACCTACCTCTTCCAGTGACAGCAGAGGAACCAGTTCCAAGTAACCGGGACAGGAGTATCGACCGTCTCTGCTGATTACCGTAAAAATTACATCCTTTTAGATTTTCCTTTAGCTCACATTTATTTTTTTCCATAATTTTCCATCCATTAAGATAATCTTAGATAGATTAACCGGATGAGATTTCCCTTTAGAGACTGATGAATTAATCACGTTTTAACGTAAATTACATTTTTTCATGTTTTGAGTACTTTGACGATCCTCGATTTTATATTGTACGTAGAGAATTGATTATATTTTTCATCGGCGGATTATTTTAAAACATAGGAGTATTCGGGCAGGTGTTTGCTCAGGATTCAACTCGCACGTATTGTTGTTATGATGATCTTGTTTACTTCGAGCTATGGGCAGGTGCTTACGCAGAGGTTATTCAACTGGCACGTGCTGTTTTGATGAATTTGTTTACGTCGAGATATGAGCAGGTGTTTGCGCAGGATTCAACTCGCAAGTATTATTGTTTTGTTTACGTTTTTATCTGTTTGAATTGATTGACTCTTATAGACACATTTGATACACGCTGTAAACAAAATTTAGGTAATAATTATAAAGATATTTTCGACATATATAACACATCAATGACAAAATATAAACAAACCTTATGTAAATTTATTTCGGCAAGCAGAACTAGTCCCCACCTTTCTCTTCCCCTTCTCCTTCCCCTTCTTAATACCTTCAGCCTCACAACATTTCCCAATTGGGCATGCCATAGTCTCACTGGCTCCAAAGGTTGGGAGCAGTTGAGACTCTAATGCGATACCCAGCTCTGCTTCGAACTAATTAATTTGTTATTATGATAATTAGTTTATTATTTTTAAAATTAATTGAAACAATCACACTTTTTTTTAACCACTTTTTATTTTTAACGCCTACGGGTTTCGGAACAACCGTTCCATCATCAGGGCAAAATATATACTAAACAATATTTCAAAATTATGGCAAGACATACATATTAGGTGTCACAGTGGGAGTGGGGGCGTGACTAGGGATTAGTAAAGAGTGGGGAAGAGATAGAGATTGAGGGAGGGGTTTAAGGAAAAACATTCAAAATGGGGCTTATTGTTAATAATAGACTGATTATTATTAAGGGATTTCTTCACTAGCAAGGCTTCTAAATTATCTAAGCGTTTACTTTTTTATTAATCTGAAGAATGTTGTTCCTCGTATTTTTATCAAAACTATTTATTTATTTATTTTTGCCCATTACAAGGTTTTACATGAACATTTACAAATAATATCGAAACGGTACATTTGTATTGTAATAGATAACAAAAAAGAAACTAAATAATTAGATGCTTTTATGCAGAGTTAAATAGTTAAACAATGATTGTTTGAAATAATATGATTAGCGAATTCGGAAAAATATTATTTTTAAGACATATTTCATGTTCTTTGACTCTAATGTCAAAATTACGACTTGTTTTTCCGATATGAAATGAGATTATTTATCCTAACTTACCGGCTACTACTTATGGCATTGTTAAAAATTATTTTGTGAATTTAATGTTGATCATTAAAATATCTCCATTAAAGACTTACTTCTTCGTTGCTTCTAATTATTTATAATTTTTCCATACCATTGTTTATTATTTATTTTTAATTTTCTTTCCTTTGTTAAATTTTTATTTGAATTTATATTTTCATTGTCGCATTACTAATATCATGTGTGTACTGTACTGATAAAAGTTAAATGTGTACAGCCCAATTTTGGCGTAAATAAAAAATAAATTAGTTAATTTAACCTAACATAACCTAACAGAACTGATATTTCCTTTTATTGCCATTCACCCCCAGTCCTCGGTTCTTCCCATCATCCAACCCTCTTCCACGCAAACTGCCACAGGTCTGCCCCAGGGTCGCTTCCACTGGGTCACCCATTTTTGGCGACCGTCATCCTGGTATTATTTATTGAATAAACAGTTGCGGTTCGTGGTCCAAATCATTGGAACTTCAACGTTAAAGCGATTTAAAAAAGGGAAAGAATTTCGACATTATGTAAGCAATTTTTTTCTTCACCGAATATTATATATTACTCGAATCACTTCATTTCGAACGTTGATGTGGAGAGGTAGGTTTTTGTGTAAAAATAAAATTAAAATTTTATTATTTTAAGACAGCCGTATTAGGTAATACGATAAAAAACATGATTTCATTTTGGAAGGAGATTTATTTTACCATAAAAAAACTACAAAGGAGTTATAATATAACATTTAAAAAATTATATATTTCTTATACTGCAAAAACTTCTGATATGACTTTTTGTTAACAACCTTTTTAAAGGTTTGTTACGTAACAAATGGAAGATCCTAGAATATTTCTAGCTTCTCGGTGGGAATAGCCCGGCAGCCAATAACACAAGGGCCCGCCGAAAGTCATGATAATCAACCAATGAAGGCTAGCGGAACAGATAATTACTGGCCGTATGGAACGTCGTAGCTCGCGAAGCGACTCCGCCGTCCGTCAGCACTCTCTTCCCAACCTCCGAGCTATCACCTGCGTGCTCCGTTAGAGCTCGCAGCCCGGTTCATTTATTGCATCATTCGAGTCCACAATTGGAAACATCAATTGCATGAGGGCTTGAGGCCCCCATCAGATAGTTCCCATACCTTGTAAAACACCTAAAATGGTGTCCTTTTTAATTGTTAAACTCAGTGTGAGGATATTCAACGCCTGTGCTCATTGTGCGCTGACCACGCAGTCAACCCCTAGGCCATGGCGTTGCCGAACCATCATGCTCATGTAAGCTGCCAACACCTTATCTCATTTTATGTGCTGTACTTGTGTGTCTTCCCTCATTAACTTGCCCGGTTAGAACTCCTTCAGAGAGAGGAATAGTCTAGAACAGAGTAGGTGCCAACTTCTTGGCGAACCCTGCATGTAACTTGTATGACCATGTCTTTGTTACAATAAATTCTGAACTGAAAGTACGCCATCTCGTCAATTATAGTAGAATAGAATGGATTCCCTTCAATTATAAGGCCGCGGCCGACTCATATGACCTTGAGAGAGAGGAAATCTCCGTGCTGTACCGATACTGAGCTAATGTCCTGACGACACCGAAACCCGCCTAGAATACGATCTCCGGGTGAGTCACACGGTTATTTTTACACCGCCTCTCATTTTCCCACAGCCCCCCTTTCAGCATCCCCGCCTGAACACGCCGCCCAACGTATCGCTCCTTCCCCTTGTTCCCCTACTTCCCCGCCCTAACTCTGGACGCCCGATTGTGGTGCTAATTTCCATTTGTAACACTGGCTTCCACCGTGGGGCTTTCTTCCTTCCCGACCTCCTCCTCTTTTCCCCCAATTTCCACTCCTAATACTGATGCTATTCCATATGTAACAGTTTCTTAATTTTTTTAAAGTCATATATTAAAATGGAATTCCTATTAACTAACTGTTATTAATTAACTGTTTTAAAATTAGAAATAACAAAAACCTGTAAATACTCAAACAATATTAATAGCATTTTCACAATGATATAGAAAAAAAAGAAAAAAAATGAAAAAAGTGCAATAAAGAAATAACGTATTTTGGAGCTGATTCACATTCCGACCCCCCGTCGAAACCGTATTTATGTTGTTTGAAATATCCCATAGGTTTTTTTCATTCCTTGAATGCAATCCGGCATTCGCACCTATGGAACGCCGCGCTGTTTTCCTGTTTCCTCTGGGATCACGATATTCTGCGAAGATTCCAAGACTTATAAATAAATTATTTCTGAAATAAATTAATCTGGGAAATGGTGAAGGTATATTTTTATCACCGCATTATTTCCTTTAATTTTCCAAGGGTAATAAAGACGCATAGGTGTGCTACGAATGTCTTAGATCGTAAAGTCGAGCATACACTTCCGTTTTATTGCCTGTGTAGGATGGAGGTGTAAGTATATAACTGACTATATTACCTTGCGAAGAGAGGTATTAAAAAGAATAGAATATTTATTTATTAATTACAATTCACTTTCTCTCTCTCTATATCTCTCTCTCTCTCTCTCTCTCTCTCTCTCTCTCTCTCTCTCTCTCTCTCTCTCTCTCTGTCTCTCTCTCTAACTTAAGTAATTAATATCAGAAGACGCTGTAGGACACTGAAGGAGGGTGTCTACCGGGGTGGCGCTGAGGAACAAATGTGCGGATCCCGACTCTGCACGCGGGAAGTAGATGCCGCCACGGGTCGCTGGCTGTGGTGACACCAGTGTGTTATGGCACAATAAATACTGAATAAGTACCGCCACACCTGTAAATATTCGCTTTTGACTTCCTACCCCACTTCTTCGTAATAAATATGGTGAAAGGTTTTATCAAACGAAGGTGTAAAATCTCCGAACAATGTGATGAAAAGCTATCGAATTAAACCAGAACCATGAAACTGATACGAATATGGTTAAAAACAATGAATAGATAATACACTATAGGAGTGCCTTCCATGTCGTTATGGAAGAAGTCCACTATAGCCACTGACTTAGTACATTTTTATTATAGCCCAGAGAGAGCCAATGAAAATTCACTATTTATACGTGCTCTGTCTATGTTACACTTCCTGCATTATATATCGCCATTCCATTCTGATATATCCAATACGATAGTTTCGACTGTCTCACATAGATGGCACTGCGGGCGAGACAGCAGAGTAGGTTATCTGAAAAGCTCTCAAGGTCTGACTAGGACTGAGTCATACCTGTTCTTTTGCGATATTACCCATACTTGATATATTCGTTTGCCGGTATTACGTTATTTTCAGCGTTCCCAAATATTAGGTACGCCTACTAAATGTTTACATGGGGGGGGGGGGGGTGTTCGTGGGGATTTTTTTTAATAGTTCATTTTTTCTATACATTTTACAGTAAGTAGTGTACCCATAGATATACCGTGTACCTAATGAAAGTTACATGATACGTTTTTTTTATTTTGTAATTTATGACATTTTACAAAAACATTAGGCAAAAACTCCCGATAAACTACTTTTTAGTAGTTTGTCTAACGGGAGCTTGTTATTCAAAACCTTATAGTAAATTTATACCTAAAGTTAAGTATCTACATAAAATAAAAAACATATAAGAATTATATAGAATATTAATATTAATACTTAAATATATTTTTAAAAACAAAGAACAAATGACAACACTAAGTCGTACAAAAAATAATATTTTCCAATTATCCAATACAGAAAGTTCCTTTCAGCTAACAAAGTTTTCAACATATGATATTTAATAACTGTTTAGTTTTAATAGATTTTTTTTATTTCAGCAGGTGACATATTTAAACACCTAGAAATCAACTGATCTTAAGTTCTTTGTCTATATTTGTTTGTACGCTTAGATAATACTACATGTTAATTAAAAATACAACAAAAATTCATTGAGACATTGTGTACATATTTCAATTGTTCGAGTGTGTTACATAACATGAAGTTATGATTTATGATGGATGTATTGATCCAAATATAATGATTTTGGTTTAATAAAATGTTCCAGATACGGGGATTACCAAAAAATTATCACCGTTGGATCATCTGTGGCCTCTGACAATAAAATACGAAATTGTCAAGAACTACGTCCAGAAATCGGGTTTTCCCCCACGCGGATACAGATCGACAAAGGCCGAGCTTTCCGGTATGGTTGCTTCAGCATTTTTTGAATTCTTCTTTCCTCGATGTCATTATAAAATAAAGAATTCAAATATTGTGTTCACGCATAATACTTGTGATAGGTCATTTTTAGTGGCTTTATAATTTTTGCAACGAAAATAAAGTTTTTAATCAAAGTAACCATTGAACCGTTTCACTGTAGGATTATGCAAAGAGGATAGACCGCCAAACAACTCGGTCTTGGCACATACTTCTTGCTTAATTCACATTCATGTATTGTCTTATACAGATTATTCTGTTATTCTGACTATTGACGTGGCCCAACTTAAGTATTTGGTTCATTTGATCGTGTTATATCTTTCTCAGGCGTCATCGACTTTTTCTATAAATATACAAACTCGTTTTCTGATTCATACAAACTCTTCTATTGTCCTGACTTTTGACATGACCCGACTCAAGTAATTGGTTCAATTGATCGTGCCATGTCTTCCTCCGGCGTCACCGACATTTTCTGACTTTCTCATTCATACATATTCTTCTGTTGTTCTGACTCTTGACTTGATCCGACTCAATTAATTGGTTCATTTGATCATGCCATGTCATCCATGGGCGTCACCGACTTCTTCAACCATTCTCATTCATACATATTCTTCTGTTATTCTGACGCTTGACATGATCCGACTCAATTAATTGGTTCACTTGATCGTGCCATGTCTTCCTCGGGCGTCACCGACATTTTCTGTCATTCTCATTCATACATATTCTTTGTTGTTCTGACTCTCGATATGATCCGACTAAATTAATTGGTTCACTTGATCGTGCCATGTCATCCTTGAGCGTCACCGACTTCTTCTACCATTCTTATTCATACATATTTTTTGTTGTTCTGACTCTTGACATGATCCGACTCAATTAATTGGTTCACTTGATCGTGCTATGTCATCCTTGGGCGTCACCGACTTCATCTACCATTCTCATTCATACATGTTCTTCTCTTATTCTGACGCTTGACATGATCCGATTCAATTAATTGGTTCACTTGATCGTGCCATGTCATCCATGGG
Organism: Halesus radiatus; assembly: GCA_022606495.2. Taxonomy (NCBI): domain Eukaryota; kingdom Metazoa; phylum Arthropoda; class Insecta; order Trichoptera; family Limnephilidae; genus Halesus; species Halesus radiatus. Next base: position 58,512 of record JAHDVE020010975.1, read on the forward strand.
TGTCACCTACTTCTTCTAACATTCTCATTCATAAATTTTCTCCTGTTATTCTGACTCTTGACATGATCCGACTCAATTAATTGGTTCACTTGATCGTGCCATGCCATCCTCGGGAGTCACCGACTTCTCCTACCATTCACTTTCACGTTAAACATTAACACTCCAATTAAATGTAGTATAATGTCAGGAACTGAAAACGTGTTTTTTCGGAATCAAAAGTAGTGCTCTAGAGGTGATTTTATATAAAAACGGTGCTGTATAAATCATCCATTTATTATTATTATTATAGATTAATCACCGAAAACAGGATTGTTTATTTTATCAAATCTCATAATTACTTTTAAATCGTCAATTTCTAAGGTATCTGTCAAAAATATTGTCAATATAATATAATGTACCTACGCCTGCACGCGAGTACGGCGGCGGGCAGAACACGTTTCAACTTGGAACTTGCCCGATACCGATATGGATAGGTACCTTGTATCTGTCAATATCGTATAACGATGAATACTTGAGATGATACTTGTATCGAATATATCGAGATCGGTCAATAACGCAACCGATCCGGCCGTTACGAATATGTAAGCGATATTTATTGAATACGTGATTTCTGATATTCAGTATTGGTATATCGTATATCGATATTTAGAACGCTAATATCTATGGAGCCGTTATCGATATATCCGATGTATGGCGGTATTATAATACGTATACCTGTTACGAATATATTAGGTTCAGGCCTAGGTCTGACAGACAGATCATTTCCATTGTACTAGAAGGGCTCAGCTTCCTGGCTCTCCGAATCCATTTTACTGAGATTCCGTGTATCCTGTTATTTATCATTAATAACCCAGAACTGTTTGTTGTAATCAGAGTTTCATTTAACAAGGGAGAAATACACAACAAGTTTGATCCAAATGAAAAGATTATGATTTTTTTTATATTTGATATATAAGGTCAGATGAATGTAAGAACCTTGTAATGTATGAACCTTGGGTAGGGACCGTCGAATTCATCAAATTGTGCACTTGACTAATTTTATGTAACTTCCTCCTATACGATATACTCAGTTTTCTATGGCGATAAAGGTGAGGCGAGATATGCTCGCGTCTCGGGACAGCAATATCGGACACGTGCATTTCGGAGACGTTCTAATTGTTTTTGAGTTTGTTTCAATAAAGAGGGGGACATAAACTGTTGAGATAACAAGACTATGTATATGAATCCTGCGTTCTTTTACTGATATATAAGTCTCGAATAGCACCACTGTGACTTCTTTCTAACATGTTTCTCATATATCAACCTACCATCCATAACATTCCAAGCTTACGCACAGCATCAACATAGGGAATAGTGCTTTCATGTATATTTACAAAATGCCCTCCATTCCTTGCGTTTGATATTTTTTGCTGTGTTCCCATTAATAAAGCAACTTTTTTTTTTATTTGATTCAATTTATATATAATTTGTGCAACGGAGACGGGTGACAGGTTGGCGCATGCGCCGAGGAGAGTTTCGAAGCTGACGTATGACCTGTGTGTTGTGTATTGATCAGAGGTCCCGTAATCGGTAAAGTAAAATGATAATTTTCTCGTATTTAGTTTTATTGTAAAAATATCAACGTGAATATATCAAAAATGACAAACTGTTCATGATTATGGCTATAGTCAATACGATCCTAGCCAAGATATCAAAAAAGTCTCTACAAAACGAGTATTTTTACAATAATTAATGAGAAGAACTTTGTTTACACCACTGTTTTTAATATATAAATATCTACGTATTTCAGAACCAAACTTCCCTCATCAGGATAAATAATGTACTAAAAAAAATAATGACAGGTATATATAGGCAAACAATAAATAAGTAGATAAATTACAAACATTAACAAAAAGTGATGAGTATTTTTTTTTATTATATTGTTTATCCTGATGAGGAAAGCTTTGCTTCGTAAACATGTAGATATTTATGTATTAAAAACAGTGGTTTAAACAATGTTCTTTTTATTAATTATATTAATAATGATGCCACAAAATAATTAATTGATTTTTATATTTTCTAGACAGCTAGAAGAAATTTAGAAAAAAAAAATTATTTGAATGTTGCCTCAAAAATTATTGTGAAATCGACATCTTAAAAAACAATCTTCTCTGGGGAGATTATTAAGTTTTGTTGAGTATTACTATTCTCTAAAGAGCACCATTAGAAACACAAAAATCAAAAGCTTTGTTAAAAGCAAAATCATTACTCGCTTTAAATGCCAATTAGTTTCATTATTTCTTATCATGTAATAATGTATTTTAGAATCTTCATGTACTTGACTAGCTAGCTGAGAAACCACTATTGTAAATAGTTAATACTTTTAACTTTTAGATTTTAAAACTTATTAAACTCGGTGGGCAAAATTGTGTTTCTATGTTTTGACGAGAATTATTTAATTTTCATTGTGAATACCCCGGAAGAGGTCCAACTGCTCCCAACCGCCTGAAGCCAGTGATACAATGGCATTTCCATTAGGGGTACGTCGTGAGGCTGTATGTATAGGGGAAGGGGGGAGAGATGGAGTAGAGGAAGATGGGGATGTATTTAGACATTGGCTATTCAGATCTAATCACCAAACACGGCTAAAGTGATTTCAAGCAACGTTTCAATCCTGAATGGTGGTCTTTCACCAGGGCGATACTGAGAGTATCTTACACTCTGGATTTATTTTCTAATGCGCAACAACTGCATTTTTGAAATTTAGTGTTAGATTTCCGCTATATGCATAATTTTTTTTAATTTTCATTATTTCTTTAGAATAGAAAGACTACACGATTTAAGACTGCCAAACTAAGCACATGCCCGTATTATATATATATATATATATATATTTATATATATACGCAAATACAAACATATCTAATACATATATATTAAGATAATAGAGCAATTAATATTCTGCAAACCTGGTTTGATGTAAAGACGTATTATGTACCTTATAGCTTGACGGAAAATACCATATATATCAACATTGCAAGGCAAGATCATAAAGCAGAAATTGCCCCCTGAGACATACAAGAAAATAGAAAGATCATAGATAATAGAAACAAAGAGGGAGAAATGGCTTGAAAGAGTGCGGACTCTTAATTAGCTACGACCAAAGTTCACGGAATATCAGAGGGGCGGGGTCAAAAACATGTATGCATTTAGTGGGTAGGTAGTAGCCATGGGTCATGACTCATTTTATTAGGAGCGGGAGTCACGATACCAGCTCAATATTTTCGTACAACTCAATTGAATTGAATTGGCACATATTAAGAGCCGACTCCCAGTACATACTACTCCAAGCTCCTACGGGTCTTAACTTCCACTTTAACGTCCAGCCAGATGCAAGACTGTTAGGTGCCGTTCACGTACTGTACGGTACCTAAATACGTATAAATGCTCTAATTATTTATTCTCTACACACGAACGTTTGAAGCCTTGAAAACAATTGCTTTAAGATGCATGGTGCCAAATATTAATTGCAAGTCCCACGGACCTTCTGCGTAATTTACCTTGTAGAAGTTAGACATGTATATAATGATTTTATATAAATTTAAAGATGTGACATTGGAGAAATGTGTAAGAATACCATCGAACATCTGAGATACGTTTATCTTTTTACATTAAAAAAACAATATTTCTTAAGTGGTTCCAAAGCTTGTTAAAAAGAGTTACAATTCAATCGAGTCGTGGTACGGTTTATCAGGAGTCGTACGCTCAAGGCTCTTCAAAATGAGCCGGCACTAATGAATGGCTCGTTCGTGAACGACTCATCTTAGGACACAAAAGGCGGGTGGCGTTATGAACAATTTTGTCATGTAAAATAGTTTGTGGCTCATCTCCCACATTCCTAACCGCAAAAGCCAATCTGCCCTATTATATTTCAGCGTTCCGAATGCTGTATGTTTAATGGGATTCCATTAAGCCCCTAAACCCCGTGTTGACATTTCAGAGTTAACCCTTCCCGCCCAACCCACCCTGCACCCCTCGCCCCCGCACCAGCACATGTTTTCTTTAATACTTAAAATAATGTGTATTTGCTATTTCCAATTTAACGAGCACCGTAATGACTCGAATGCTTTACGATCTAGTAGAAGTGTTGGTTTAATTGAATTTATTACTTGACTTTATTACAAAAAACGTGTCTTTTATGTGACATGTTTAAAACAGTTGAGAACATGACGCTTTATGGCTGAATGTCATTATTTGACTTTTGTTTTCCGCTCATTTGGTTTCGATTGGTCAGAATAAAGTTAGTGTTTAAACATAAAAGCCGCGCTTTATTCGTTTGAAAAGTGAAAAATCCCAAAAACGTGTAATGTAAAAAAAATGTGTGGAAGTTCTAACATTACTGATCCGGTGTAAATATAGCATCGCCATTTTGGGAATATTGTGAAGTTGGAAGAAATGGAAAAGGGGAAAGAGGATTGGAAGAGCAAGCTTGCGACATGCATGTCAGTCCTTTTTTATGTGACAAGGGAAACAGGGGAACTATATCCCCACCCAGTTATGGAACGTCGGGAGGCTGGGAGTACCTATATCGTATTGTAAAAATTTTGTGTAGAGTGCCCGGGAACATTTCTCCCTCTTACTCTCAACTGTTGTTAGAGGTGCATAAATGTGGAGATAATCTTTTCTACCCAGTGAGCGGGCTGCCTATTGCTACTGTAGGGGTTTTATTTATTTTTATTTCAAAGAATTGTAAACTCTGTTTTATGTGCTAGCGGCATTGCTGATAGCAATCTTACATTTAATCCCACTCACTAAGGTAATGAAGGGTATAAGACTTTTGACAAAATATGGATGCTACCGACATCAACTGTGGACAAGTGTCGAACGAGAATAGATAGGCCTCTAATCTAGTCTCCTTCAATGGAAACAATCTTCCCAACATGGATGGCTTCCATTGATGTGGTTGGTGTAACTTTAAGTGACCAGCTCAGGTAAGAGGGCTCTATCAAAGACAGAGTCAAGTTAGCCTCTTAGAAGCTGGGCGTACTGTACAACTGTGGACAAGTGTCGAACGAGAATAGATAGGCCTCTAATCTAGTCTTCTTCAATCGAAACAATCTTCCCAACATGGATGGCTTCCATTGATGTGGTTGGTGTAACTTTAAGTGACCAGCTCAGGTAAGAAGCTGGGCGTACTGTACAGGGCCCGCCGATTCTTTAATAGTATACAACTTCTGGCCCCGTACAACTCCCCAGTGCAACCCACTGTAGAATTTGGCAGCTGCCTCTGGTCTGGAGCCCTTAAATTTCTGAAAAAACCCTTGCCTCTGTTCAGAAACGGGCGGTCCGTTTCGAAAGATCTCCCATCTTACCAAACGGATTGCAATCTTTAGAGCACAGTCATCAGGTGGGAATGCCGTCCTTGTTTTACCGATATTTCAATGGAAGATGCTCTGAAGAACTAGCGTCATTGATCCCTTCGGTACCGGTGCATAGTTGATAAACATGACAATCGCGCGCCCAACATTTTTATACTGTTAACAAATGAGAACGGGTCGTTTCTACGACTCGCTCTTGAGTGCACCAGCCTGGCTGTGGAACGATTTGCCAGCCTCTGTGTTTCCTCCTTCCTACGGCATGGGTCTCTTCGGGACCCAGGTTCGCCCCCTTCCTCTCCTCATAAAGAACAACCACACAGCATCCTCAAAGATGACATAAGCCCTGAAAGAAATCACTTTATAAGTTAAAATTTAAATCCCCATGTTATTGATTTTCTGCACAAATAAGAATTTCGATACTCAAAAATTTTTTGATCGATTCCTCCAGAAGTAAGATAAAAAATTATTTAACTTCGAGCAAACGGACACACAGTTATAGCTTCAGCTACTAAATTTAATCTTAATCACCGTAAACCCCATCAATACCATCAATTTTAAGCTTAAACACTCCACGAGCGATGGCAGGTTTATCATAGATGTTAATATCCATCCATAGACGAACCCATAAAAGTACTAGCATTGGCGTGCAGTCCCTTAAAGGCTGAAAAGCTGCGCCTAACTTTTCTTTCCAGATGTTTTGAAAAAATTACCAGATATTTCAGAAGATTCTTATTTCATGATCTTTCTACCGTAAGTAATTCCGTCTGATTGCAAATATCTATTTTTTTGTAGAAATCTGTCTTGAACGTCCTATCATTCGCACGTTATGGTGTGATGAATAATGATAGACAACACCTAAAAAGCTACAGTCCAACCTCGTTTAAGGAGCAAAGCACGCCACTGGGTACTAGCAGCGCAGTTCGCTGATTATTGTTTAATGGAAATTAATGGTAGCCGGTCGCATCCTCATTGATTATTAATTAATGGATTTAATGGTGGGCGTTTGCATCTTCATTGATTAATGGAATTTAATGATGCGCCCTTAATTGGAAGCACAGCTATCATATTCCCGTTTGGATCAATTTCGCGGGGGAGGTATGGCTACCTATTAAAGAAGCCGTTATTATATTTAGGTGGGAAATTACAATGTTCTTTTGTTAAGATTTTTGCACACTGTGTACACTGGAGTCAGTCAAAATATGGGGTGAAGGGACATATCTAACAATCTTTAATAAGCTGGTCCTGAACTTGTTTCGACGATTATTATTTTCGGACAATTGGGGTCGGAGCGGTGAGTTAGGTAGTAACTTCAGTTAATAAATTAATTAAAAACTACTTTGTAATCACCACTTTATTAATATATACATACAAATATGTTTCGAAAACGAAGCTTTCCTCATCGGGAATATACAGAATACTAAAAAATAATAATGTCAAGTATAGACAAATGATAAACATAAAATACAATAGTGTAAGAATAGACAAATTATAAACATAAACTAAAATCGATTAAAGCAGGTAAGTAATTAATCAAAAGTTATTATAAAACGTTAAATAACAAATTTGTATTAGATATTAAAAAGACATTATTATTAATATTAATACGAAAATAAATTCAAGAGAGATGTTTTAAAGAAGGATATTTTATTACTCATTGTATTTAATTGCACTTTTACTAATTTCTAAAATATCAAACTTGTCTAATTGTAAACCGGTTGTATTCGTATGTAAACTTTTAAACTTTTATTTATATCAAAAGAATGATTGGTTTCCAAAATATGTTTGGCAAATTCGAAACAAATATTATTAAGCAATTTTTAATTCATAAAATAAAACAATAACTTTGTTTTACATCACTTTTATTTATACTTTAGCTGACCGGGTTTCGCTACTACCGTAGCTTCTTCAGGGCAGTATACAACTAAACTATGAACTAAGATGCACATGTGTTATGGATTGATACAAACAGGCTAGTGAAGGGCCAAGGGTGGGAGATCAGCAGGTACCTGCTGACCGGGAAGGGAATGTACTTTGTTTATTGGGAATAATTTAAAGATTGGACTTTTATTTAGATTTATTTGATTATTTATGAGTCTACTATTAGTGTTTTTTGCTTTCCTTATTTCTAATGCTTCTAAGTTATCTAATCGAATGCCGGTTACATTTTTATGCAGTAAACTAGTGCCTGTATTTTTATCGAATGTATGGTCTGTTTCTAAGAGATGGTTAGCAAATTTAGGTTTTTTAATTCATTTGTTAATAATGACGCCACAATGTGAATACCAATCGTTTGAAGTAACTTTGGTTATTTATTTATTTGATACGCCCAACTTGGCTTTTTCATGGATCTTAGAACATAATATAAAGAGCTATCAAAAATTATAAGTACATAGATATTTTAAACCATAAAGTAATGAACATATTTCTTTAAAAGTTTAACAGTGACATAAAATAGAAAACTATAACAATATTATAACACAAATCAATAACGCTACATTATCCAAGTTGCAAAAGTGCTGGTATAGATATAGTTTTACTGTATAAATGGAGTCAGCAAATATATCAACAATATCTCAAAACTTGTTGCCCAGATCATGCATCCTATTGGTTAATGAATGAAACTGATCGTTGGTTGTATAAGTGCTGCAGAAAAATGTTACAGTTTGTCTTGTGTTCCTCGTCGGTACATTTAATTTAATAGTGGCGAGGATGGCAGTGCTGTCAATTAGGTTGTTAATGATTCTATATAATGCAACCAGGTCTGACATAACTCTCCTCTCAGACATCGTAATCAGATGCAATTGATTCATCAAACTTAGAAAATAAATATTTTAAATTGTAATTTTGAGTTTAAAATTAATATGCCCAAGAAATTTGTGATAAACCCGTTCTATATTCTATAAGTATACTTTATGCAAAGGGGACCAAATAGGTGAATTATACTCCACTTGACTTGTAACTAATGAAGTGTAGAGCAATATCATATAATCTAAATACTTTAAATCTATTAAAGTTCTGCAAAGGCCTTTTAAGTTATGTCGTTAATGTGCGTAATGAATGTCAAGTTTTCATCGAATATTACACCCAGATCCAGAATTTGTGATACTGGTTTTAATTTGATACTATTTCGTGTATATTCATGTAAGATATGAAAACGAGTTTTGGAAAATCGTATTACTTGACATTTCTGAATGTATTGTACAAAAATAAAGCATTTTGTTATGACAGGTGAAAAAAAATTCATTGTTGTGTAAACGAAACTTTAAATTCACCGGAGTCGAAAAGGTCATCCACCACAGAGCAAATAATACATAGCGATGCCCTAGACACAACGGAAAAAAATACTATGGGGGGAGGCGAACTGGCGTGCCGCCAATTTAAGTAAAACATAAAACAAGTCTGATTCTCTCAACCAACCCATCGTAACCCTGCACTGTAGTGAATTGGATAGATTAATTGACGGCATCTGTGGTTGAGTGGTTACGATGCTCGGCTACCGGAGGTCCCGGGTTCAAATCCCAGCTTGCACAAGTATTTTTTTTGATTTATTTACAATTTGTTCATTTAATATACTATATTGCGACACATTCCAGAATGGTAGATACTTTCACTATCGCCCTGGTGAAAATTCACCATTCCGAATCGAAACTTTGCTTGACACGGCTTTAGCCGTGTTTGATGACCGCATCTGAATAGCCAGATACTTCCCCACCTTCCTCTCCCCCATCTCCTTCCCCTTCCTACTGCCTTCAGCCTCACAACATCACTTAATAGAGATACCATAGTCTCACTGGTTCCATATGGTTGGGATCAGATAGGACTCCTGTGGGGTACTAACTTAATAATTTAAAAAAAAACACGTTCGTCACTCCTGGACACACTGAGCTCAGATTCTTGCCCACCCCTCATACATTGTTCCTTTCAAGAATTTCTCCCTCCATCCTTTCCTTAAAAAACCCTTCACGCATCATCCCTAAAGATGACATAACAAAAACCGAATATTTTGTTAAAGTTTTTATATTGAAAGTTTTTATGAATATTTTGTAATTTGCTTATCGCAGTTAAAATCACGCGAAGTGGACTAGACTGGTGAGAAAATAAGTTTCACATGATCTTTTCCTCCAGCCATCGAAATGCTACTTAGGGCAAGTTTATTCATTCTGACGTCAGTGCCATCCACATTTTTTACTCCAATTAAGCTCAGGAGTCGCTGGTTAATGTTTGTTAGGTCCCTTAACCCTCCGTGTATCAAATAGAGATATTGGACATTGAAGTTGTACATCTTCGGTAAGTACGTGGACGTACTCGTATTATGAATGAAATAAGCAAAGAGAGATATGGCATGGAACCTTCGCCGAGCTACGACCAAACTGCGCGGACTACCAAATCGGCGGAGGCGATCAAAGTTGTGCACATGAGCGTAGGTACGATTTGCAGTAGTGTCGGTGAACCATGTTGGCGACACGCGTTATGCGCGCGGTTACTTACTAATAATGATCCACAGTCCATCTCCCTTGTTTCTATTGTCTATGGCAGGCGCCATCCACACCCTTTGCAACGGGCACAAAAAGTCAGGACCCACCGTCACATAACAAGGGTTGGCAAAAACCCGGGTTATTTCAAAAATGATTTTCCCAGTTGGTTTTTTAAGTGGATTTTTTCGGGCTTTTTCGGTTGTTTTTAGGCTTAATTAGAAGAAGCTGTTGATGAGTGTACAATTTTAAAATACAAAAGTTTCAATATAAATGACCTCCAATTCATACATACTAGTTATTGCTATGGTCTGAAGTGGCAGTTTGTTGTATACGTGAGGCGATGTACACATACGGTGTCTTTGAACAAAAGGTTGTTTTATATTTCAGTTCGAAAATTCTCCCTTATGTTTTGGCTCTTATATTTTTACTATATGTAATATACGTTGATGATTTTCATACATGGATTATTTTTAGTATAATGGAGGTATAATTGCCTAACATTTAGATTTCTTAATGACTGAAAAAGAAGCTTCGTTGGATGCCTGAAGGGCTCTCGAAATATGATTCGCAAAATTACTTTTTGTATTTTTATCAGAGGACTAGCAAAGAAAGGTCAACTCCCCCGCTGCCAGCCATGCCATACCCTATGTGACTTTGAAATAAGACAAAATAGATACTACGCATTTGCTCTAAATCGAGTACATTCTTTAGTACATTAAAATATGACTATAGAATAGCACACTAAATACCCACTTTTGGTAATAAAAAAGGTCGGAAAAAAACATGCCAACCCTGCGAATTATAATCCCTACTTGCTGAAATAAACGATGGCTTCTGGAACAAATATTCAATGAAAATATTTTAACTATTCCAGTGGAAATTTTGATATTCCTTCCACGTTTTCCAGCAGGTGAGTTGGAAGCCCCTGTGAGAGAAATACCGTAAATTATTTCGACCCAATCAGACTGCGAAATTCCGCGTAGGCCTCCAGTTGGGCTGCCCTACCGACACGTTTCAAGTTTCCATTCCACAGTTCATTTATACAAAAAACGTTCCCCAAGTAACCGAAGAAGAAACGGTAAATGATTTATCTCGTTAAATACCTCCAAAACAGTGGAATATTCCGTGTGGGGCGGGAGAGGAAGGGGCGGGTCGTAGCACCTCGAAAACGTCTCGAGTTTTAGCTGTTAAGCAATATTAAATTTGACACGATGTACATTAATTTGGTAACTCAATAACACTGAAGAATTTACAATAATTACTCGCGGAGATAAACAAAAAAAATTTATATCACGAATAATTTTATTATGTCTTGGGTTAGTGCTTGGGTTTGAAGTGTTTTAAACTGAAGAGATTTACCGATAGAAGTGCGTTGCGGGCGTGTGAGTGTTCCTGTTGTGAGGTAATTTTATTATTACTTCAGGTGAAATTTCTTTGCAAATACTGAAGTTCTTTCTTGGACCTCCCACAGCCTGCACACGATATCGCCATGGTGAAAAACCACCTTTTAGTATCGAAATGTTTTTGGCCGTGTTTAGTAACCAGATTTAAATAATCAGTAGAATACCTTCCTCCTCTCCAACTCATCCCCTTCGCACTGCCTTCAGTCTCATGAACTTCTCCGGTTGGATACCATTGTCCCTCTGACTTCAGACAGTTGAGGGACTAACGTTCGCATAATAAATACATATTTCATCAATTTGGGAGGCGTGTATGGGTACCACCGCCCCGACAACCATGTATTGGATAACCAACACCTCTGCCATAGGTCACCACCACAAGTGGTTCGCTACGGTAATTGACTTAGCAGGGATCTCCGAGTTCATAGGGTAAGATTTTTCCAGCGTGGTGGGCAGACGCATCCACTTCTAAACGGAGGGCTGGATCGACAGAGGCCGATTGAGGGAGATCCCTCGACCTCTCCAGCCGGATTATCTCGACCCATCGCCTTACACCGCAGTGGGAGGAATGGATTAATGCGTCCTGAATTTACTAATCCCTAGATTCCTACCAATCCTTTTCCTTTCCAGAAATTCGTTTCCTTCGTTTCTCTAAAATTACCCTCCACGAGTCATTCTCTGTGGACTTAAAATAAAAGTATTTTTTTTAAGGTACTATTAATAATTTATTTTCTAGTAAATGAAAACAGCTACAATTTTTTTCTTTTCCTACTAACAATATCACCCTTTTTTCGATTACTTCTAAACATGGGTACAGAAATAAATTTTATCATTGAGGAAGATAATATTAACATAACCTAAATGAAACATGAAACCGAAAAAAACAACAGAAATTATAAAGATGCCATTCGCATCTTGGATTCGAACCCAGGACCTCTGTCTTTCCGGGACAACCGCTTTACCAACTTATAAAATAATAAAACTTCAATTAAATTGAATAATCTTTTGACTTTTAGTAAAAAGTCAATAGATGTCTCATATAAATAAAAAATCGAATATTTATCCGAGACACTATCTAGTTTTCAATTGTATTCGTGAAGAACTTTGTAATCATCATAAAGATGGCTGCCAATAATATGGAATTAAAAATGGACGATAATATTGACAAAGTTTTGAATTTGAGATATGATATCGATGAAGATGACAGATATTGAACTGGTCTCATTAGCTACGTTGGTAAAGCGGTTCTCCCGGAAAGACAGAGGTCCTGGGTTCGAGTCCCAGGTGCGACTGATATTTTTTTTTTCTGTTTTTTTTTTCAGTTTTATGTTTCGTTTAGGTTATGTTAATATTATCTTATTCAATGATTAAATATTACAATGAGGTTTTTAAACTTCAATAAAATAATTTAAAAAATAAATAAAAAACAGAAATAAATGTTCGAAAAATTTCGCAAAAAGATCTTCCGTCTTTGAAGGAAGCAAGCATGGGATATCTATTACTGGACGGCACGCCTAAACAAGGTCAACTGAAGATACCACATGTGAGTTTCATGTATTTATCCGTCTTTTCCCCGAATTCAGAGTTTCCCACCTTCCCCCACGGTGGAGACCGTTTTATACGAGTCGTGATATTCTTTTACGTCTGTTTCCCCGTGTTTTGGTTCGTGTAATGTGTGCTCGTATGGACCTCGTTATCTCTTGCGGCACGCGAACCGTTTTCCACGAAATGGGTATCACAACAGATTAGCCGATGTGTACAAAACAAGGGGAAAGGAAGGTAGACAAATTTGATACGTTTTGTCGTTTGTATTGGTGGAGGTGATCAAAAAATATACCACATTGATAGGTTTGGATGTAAACTGCATTATTCAGTATTAAAAAAAGTAAGCGTTTATACCTTTAGTAAATTGTAACCCAACAGTTTCTTAAAAAAAATGTTTTTAATTTTTTTTTTTTTAGGACATAAACAGGCAATATGCCCAAAACTTAATATGCGCCGCTATAATAAAAAAAGTAATATTTAAAAATTCACAGAAAATCTCTCAGTAAATAATAAAATCCAACTTGCCAACAGCAAGCCTAAATACTTACATTAGGAAAGAAAAGGCCTTAGATTAAATTACTTGAGCAATTATAAATTAATGAACCAACGAATGATCCTAATATAACCCTGATTAATAAAGTAAGGACAATTATTTATTCCCCACTTTTAAGTATATTCACGAAACCTAAACAATCTAACTACTTAGAATAATTCAGAGCTCAACTGTATATTCTAAATATGGACTCGAAACAAATTAGAACGTTTTATTTTAAATCATTCGAGTTTGAATTAATACGATTATTATCAAGCGATTAAGTAGGTCCCTATGTAATAATAATAATAATAATAATAAGAGTTAATTTCTATAGCGCAGTTTTGTGAAGGTTCACCTCAAGTGCGCTTTACACTAACTAACCTAACCTAATTGTAAAATAACAGATATACTACATAGTATATCTGTTATTATAATATATATACAATATGCAAATTAATACTATGACATACAATATTCATGAGCAGGTATTATAAAATAACAATTTAGAAACTAAGGGTGTAAATAATCAAATATGTAGTAGTACAAATAACAAGAGAAAATTATATGACATTATATACATGGTTTTTCACTGAATACTAATGGAATTAAATAACAAGGAGAGAAAACCGCAACTAAATAAGCTATGGAGGATTGAAAGAAAAAGAAAAAAACAGAAAAAAAGAAAAAGAAAAAGAAAAAGAAAAAGAAAAAGAAAAAGAAAAAGAAAAAGAAAAAGAAAAAGAAAAAGAAAAAGAAAAAGAAAAAGAAAAAGAAAAAGAAAAAGAAAAAGAAAAAGAAAAAGAAAAAGAAAAAGAAAAAGAAAAAGAAAAAGAAAAAGAAAAAGAAAAAGAAAAAGAAAAAGAAAAAGAAAAAGAAAAAGAAAAAGAAAAAGAAAAAGAAAAGAAAAAGAAAAAAGAAAAAATGTCCTGAAATTATGTTTCTACGTACATGAATTTATGTTTTATGTCGGATAGGATTTTTTGAATAATTTTGTTTTCAATACCTGTTTGAACTCTGCTAAATTCTGAATGTTAGCAATATTTGGGGGAAGCTTATTCCAGATGACCGGGCCCGATATACAAAAGCGCGATCATAGTACACGGGTTTATTTGACCGAGAGGGTTCAACTAATCGGTTAGCAGCATTCAAATCTGCTGACCTCAAAAAAAGCTGTCTATCACCTGGGTTTTGTCGGACACAGAGTTCAGATATATAGGCTGGTGCCTTTCCGTGGAGTGCTTTGAAGGTTGTTAAGCAAATCTTGAATTCTATTCTTTCAGGGCATCGAAGCCAATGAAGGCGATCCCTTAGAAGTGGAGTTATGTGACAATATTTAGGCTCACCATATATAATTCTCGCCCCGGCATTGAAGACAGACTGGATCCTATTGAGTTGTTTCTGGGGAGACCAGCATATGCACTATTACAGTAGTCCATACGTGAGACAACAAAAGAATTTATTAGTGTTTTAGCTGCATCAGTGGGAAGGCATCTACTGATTGATTTTATCTGTCTAAGATGGAAAAAGCCAGAACTTACCGCCTTTGAGATTTGCGACTCAAGAGATAGACAACTATCGATAGTGAAACCAAGAAATTTAATTTCTTTAGAAGGAATGATATCAGTGCCCTGAATTTGAATCGGACTGAAATCAAGAAGGTCCTGCCTTCCAGGAGAAGATATCCAAATGAACTCTGTTTTGGTAGGGTTAAGTTTAAGTTTATTAACAGACATCCAACTTGATACTGTGTCGATAAAGTCAACAACCTCATTTTTTAAGATGTGTTTTTCATCCGGAGAACAAAACTTGAAAATTATACGATCATCCGCATAGCCCTGTGATTCAAAGCCAGCCGAGTGAATGAGGCGTTCAAGACGATTTGTATACAAAATAAAGAGAATGGGACCCAGGACGGGACCTTGGGGAACTCCAAATTCAATTGGAGATTCAGGTGAAGTACATTTATTGAAAATTACTGAGCTTATTCGTCCAGACAGGTAAGATGTCATCCATTTTAGCACATCACCCCGAACGCCAAATTCGGTATCGAGCACATTTAGTAGGATACTGTGATCCACCGTATCGAATGCAGCACTCATGTCAAGGATGGACACTAAACCCACTTTACCTGCTTCCATCCCAAGAATCAGATCTGAAATGATCCGCAAAAGAACAGTCTCTGTTGAATGAAACTGTCTATAGGCTGATTGATTTTTCGCAAACAAACCAGCAGAGTTCAAATACCCCACTAATTGTTTAGCTACGATTTTCTCTAACAATTTGGCAAGAAAGGGTAAATTAGATATAGGCCTGTAACTATCCGCATTGTCAGCATCAAGATTTGTTTTTTTCAGTATTGGTGTTATTAGTGACTTTTTAAGTGTGCCGGGAACAAATGAATTTTTTAAAGACCTCTGAATAATGCTGGTAATTACAGGCGCTATTTCAGGGAGGCATTTTTTTATGAGCCAGGTAGGTAGAGGATCTTGAGCACATTGCTTATTCGGACAAGATATTATAGCCCGTGTTATATCCTCTATTGTAACATTTGAGAATTTTATGAAATCACCAGACAGTGGTCTTGGTGCAGTTATGGAAGGTGACCCCGCTCCACTAAGGGCTCTTATATTTTGAACTTTACTGTTAAAGTAAGCTGCTAGAGAAGCTGCTTCAAGAGAGGAGTCAGTCGGGGCATTGTTCTCTCCGCAAACGGTTTTTAAGTGCTGCCAGAGCTTTCGCGGGTCCTTCTGCGAATCTATTTGATCACACCAAAAATTTGACTTTTTTTGTGCCACTTCTTTTCTGTATGATTTTTGTTCGTCAATCCATAGTTGACGATTGCTACCAGTCGGATGCTTCCTGTATTGTCGCTCTAATTTTCGCATTTCCTTCTTCTTCTTGAGACATTCAGCATTGAACCATTTGCTACATTTCCGTATGCGACATATCTTTTCTGTAGAAGGAGCATGTTTATCAAGCAAAGATAGTAGCGTGGTGTTATACAATTCAACCAGATCATCTAACTCGATTTCTTCAAGATCATCTTGATTACAGAGACGCGAGGTTCTCAGTTCCGTGCAAAATTCCTCAATATCGAATATCCTCCAATTTCTGGAGACGATTGTTTTGAACTCCAGTTTTGGAGGATCAAAGGCGAATACGGAAGTGAGGAGGCGATGATCGGAGAGTCCAACATCCAGTACCTCTGTGCTTATCGGGGGAAATCCAACTCGTGAGATAATGATATCGAGTGTCCCGCCTGCATCATGAGTAGCAGAGTTCACCCACTGCTCGCAGCCGAAATCACGTAGAATTTTTGTAAATTTTATTGAATAGGGATCTGTCTTCTTTTCCAGGTGAATATTAATGTCTCCCAGAATTATAATATCACAGTTGTAGTTGGAGACACATTCTATAAGAGACCGGAAATCATTAAAGAATTTTGTATTCGGGGCACATGACCCAGGACGGTAGATAGAAATGATCACAAGGGAGGCACCATTGGCTGAAGCCTTGCAACCAATAAACTCGAAGGTAGTATACACCTGACGAATCCCTATACTATCCAAGCGAAGACCCTTTTGTGCTATAATTGCAACTCCTCCATGATTTGTGAAATTGATGTTGCTTGTGTCAGATTTGATCGGTCTTGCAGCTTCATACACGGAAAAACCGCTAGACCGCAGGTTTTTTATTGATTGCGATTCTCCGTTTTCGTGCCATGTCTCGGATAACGCCAAAATATGGAGACCCTTAGAACTAATTAGTTCCACAATATCGTCATGTTTATTCGCTATAGATCTAGCATTCCAAGCAGCAACGGTCAAACCTTTAGGGGAACGACTATTCCTGGTTTGAGCTAACCGCAGGTTTTTGGCTAGTTTAACCATCCTCCCGGCTCTGCATCCTCGCTTTTTGCCATTACGTCTGGGAAGCAGTACACTATTATTATTGTCATTATCACTACTATTATTGTCATTATCACAATTATTATCACTTAATGGTAATGGTCGTAAAGCATACAATTCGTCTAAAGTGTACCGTAGCATGATTTATGACCTTATGACCCATTTCAAAAGTTTATAAAAAAAATATATACAATGTATACTCAAATAATAAAAAAATAAGCAAGCCACTACTGATTATTCATATTTAGTCACAAAATATAGAGCTTAAAGATCTAATTAACTCCTCCAGACTTTTTTGGGATACATTTCCCCCCGCCCGAAACGACTCAAAAAAGTCATGTTATTTCATTTTATACTAGTATTGTATATGATTTAAACTGTATTAGAAAGAGAAAAAAAGACGCTTTTTATTGTTATTTAAAAGTTTCCCATTCACATTTAAGAAAAAATATCATTTCTTATCAAGAGTCGAGGGGTTAACATGATGCTGAGAGTATTCCAATTTGGATAGAGGTGAAAAAAACTATTTTATGTGGCTTCATGAAAAAATTGCTCCAAAAGAGTAAATGTGAAAAGTATCAAAGATGTTTGATTTTTATGGTGTTGCCTACAGAAGTTAATAGAAAAAGGATCAGCTTTAATTTTTGGAAGAACACAGCTTCCAACTCAATCAAAATATAATATTATTTACAAGACAGCAACGCCCATGTTGAGATACATCCTATTATTCATATTAAAACAGTTATTCAATGTCAAAAAAACATTTTAATGGTGACATAGGTCCATGGTCGAGGGTTAAGGCTCTCGACTACGAATCCGAAGGTCGCGGGTTCGAATCTTGGCGTGCGCAAGTAAATTTCGATTTCCAGTTAAGTTTTCGGAAATGAATATCATCAAAAGGTGGTCATTACAGGTTAAAGCCTCGGTGGATGCATGCAAATATAATTCTCGACCTACACATTAGATTTGAGTGTGCTGTAATGCTGAGGCGAACTTGATTCGAAGATCGTGAACCAAGCCTTGGAACGTTGGAACCAAGAGACATGCCCATTGCTCGTGAACATGAAGACACCGCTCACGACTTTCAACATTATAATGCATAAGTAATTGTAGGAAGAAGGTTATTAGGTGCTATTTTATAACACCAATCCCGGATAACTTCATAAATAAACTTAATAACATTGAGGGATAATTCCTGATCATGCGTTACTGCTAATTTCCCCCGGTACATGCCGTTTATTGTCGAGTATTGCATGCACCAGTCAGTGGTTATGGACAGACTCAATTTTTAATTTCCGGGGATTTCCAAATCGAACATTAAAAGTAAGCACCACCATCAAAGTGGAAAGCACAAAAAATCTGTGTTAGAAATATCAACGGTATAAAAACACGATTCTATGTCACGGTTAACTACAAGCATAAGAACAAAGCACAAATAATTTTAAAAAGGTTACTATTAAATGTGGCAGGGGTAAAATTTCTGGGTAATACAACCTCAAAACTATACTCCAAACCATTAATAACCCCGGACAATGCCGGATACTCTAGCTAGTGTTCAATCAGAGAAATAATTTTTAAAATATCGGGCAAAATTGGGCGTAACTGATATTCATTTTTTTCTTCCGCCGTCCTTATCGGAAGTTTACTCTCATCAGAGCAATTTTGACTAATTAAAATGTTTTAAATATTACAACAATCTTCATAATTGCTTGCATGTAATAAAAAAAACATTCATTGCCTCTGCGTTAAATCCTGCGACCGTATATTCCCCGGGGGGCGTGCGTTTCTCGTTACGCCACTCCCGCAATAAAAGTAATGAATAACAATAATAAATAATGCTAACGTACTTGCAGTAATTAACATCGGCTGTAAGCAATACCCGAAAACAAATATTGATTGCAGCGGCCGCACTTACTTAGATCTCCGAGTTCCGTTATTGACCGCAACGCGATACGGTCCTATAGGATTTCAGAGGTCCGGAGTCAACCAAACATACGATATGATTCTTCTGCCTTGTCGGAACCTCATTTACAGTTTATCTGGGAAATGTACAAAGTGAAATAGCAAACAATGTTTTTTTTTTAATGACTACGAATTTCTCCGAAGAAAACAGTGAAATATTTTGTATCTCTTGTTACAAGTAAATAATAATAAAGAGATTCTTGCTTGTGTAGTTGTAAAACTGGATTTGATCATTTTTTAACTTTTATAATACTTAACGTTTTGAAAATTACCCAATTTGCTTTTTTTCAGTACCTAAACTAACTATAACTGTATACTACAGTATTATTTATACCATTCTGGAAAACATTAATTTTCTGACACTGTTCTAGGAATATATCCCAGTTGATTTAGCAAACAGCTGTCCTGATGTAGAAACTGCACACAATTTTTTTATTCATCAATTAAAAGTATATAAAAACTTTCTTTGTTTGACTGGTTAATTGTCATTTTGAAAATCACAACTCTTACCAATTGAAATTTAACCTCCTTGACTTAATTAAATTAAAACAAAATATTCGAAGATTATGACAAACGTCGGTACTCACAGAGTACGCAAATATTGTCGTTCCAAACAAGTGAAACAGAAATAAATCAAGCCACCATGCTATCGGCACAACTGGAGCAAACGTTGCGTCTTGTCTTATTGTTTGAGGAATTAATTCACGTATTGCGACAATGACGTTATCAGCTGAACAATTATTGACCTAGTAATACTGGACAGAAATTCGTGCAAATTACATAACGCTGTGGTTTGCTGTTCGAGAGGTTTTTAAATTTCTGCTATATATTTAAAATGCTGACATTTTATTTCTATTTTTATTCATGCTCCTAACGCTATATCCGCGAGGTACACAAAAATCAACACGAAAATATTTTATAATTATGTCAAAACATTTGAGACTTTATGTAAAAGCTCCATGGGTGTATATTTAAAAATTATAAATAAATAAAATGACAACATCCAGACTGGCAGTAGAAGTAGAATTGAACTGAGAATATTCTGTCTCCAAACCAAACGCGGAAACCGTAAATTAAATTGAACAGTTCATGTGTGTGCCTTTTTAGTACAGTATTCAAACTTTTTAAAACAAACAGAACAGCAAACATTATATTACATTTTGTGCAAAATTTCTATTCATAAACCAATCTGGACGTTACGTGGATGTTACCATTCCATTCTGCAAATAATTACTACGATAGATCAACATTAATTATGGAGGCTTCAGCATTGCCAGGAATTGTATCTCTATTGTGATCTGCAGCGTCTTCAGGAGATGAAGCATGAAATAGTCTGAATTCCTCGGCCTGCTCTGGCTCTAGATGGAGAGATCTTGATAGATCGCTCCTTGCACTAACAAGTAACGAGGAACTGCCCTCTGTACTTCGAACATTCCATTGTTAGTACAAAACAATCTCTTCTCGATCCCTGATCCCATAGATTGACCTGTTATATTCAAGCGATACAAACAAGAGATTCTTTATACATTTTTGTAACGTAATATTCTACCAAAAGAGAAAATGTCACCATGCAATTAGTTTACTTTTATTGAGTAAGCTTTTACTGACAACTACGTATAACACACTTATTTGACATAGATGTTGGAAGGTCACAAAACTCTTTCTTGGCAAACACACTTCGCTTCATCCACCTTCGTACATACTCTTCTTTAATATAATTTGATTCACATTGTCTAAGCCAGGGAGTCCTCATCAGCCCAAGGTTGTAAGTCCTGGACTTACAACCTGTATGGACGGATTGAGTTGGGCCGAGTAGTTGACGCAAATGGATTATTGTTACTTGGTAGATTTAAACACTTATTGTTAACACTTATATTAAATTTGTGGTGAATAATAATATCTCTACAACCAGTTAATGAAGGATGTTGTTAATGAGTATTTTGTGAGAAAAGAAGGAAAAATGCAGTTCATGCACTTTATAACTTTGATATTTCTAAAGCATAGAAAGGTACAAATTGAATTAATTTGTCTATTAATTGGTTGCTTTCACACTGAGTAATTTTTTACATAAAGGTGCGGTCACATACTAAATTGAATTATAAATCGGTGAAACAAAGAATAGCAATGAAATTTATAATACTAATCACTATATATAAAAATAAGTGTTTGTCTGTCCTCAATTTTCTCGAAAATTACTCAACCGGTTTCACTGAAAATAGCACAGTTTATTCTTATCTTATTAGAGAGTAGTTTGAATGAAATCCAATACGTAAAACTGTTGCCATAAAGTTTTAAAATTAGTATGAAAAGCCCATAGATACACCATATTGGTTAGCCACAGATGACATATTCAAAAGAAGAAGGTTTGTTTGGGTAGAATATTTACAAAACTGAAAACACAAGTAGGTACCTATGTAAGAACTTTATTGTTTGGATATATTTTGAAAAAAATAAATGTTTGGAACGAAATGAAATGCTCAAATGAATGTTTATTTTTTTCATGGTTTAGAGTTAGTAATTGTCGTCACAGGGCATTACTTTCGCTATAAGATCAATTATGGCACCCAAATGACCAAATGACAAGCAAGTATTCACAATTTCATAACTTTAAAAAACAGCGAACAAGGCCGGATACTTCTATTTTTTTGTTTTTATTTATAAAATACATGATATTTAATGGAGACATTTACATGGAGTAGATACATTGGATCACCATATTAGACGACTGCCTGTTTCATGGTGACCAATGGAGTATAGTTACTTTGTATAAAGTCTAGTGTAAACATATGGATTAATTATATTTACATGCTGACAATTGGAAAAATTGTAAAAGAAAGTAGAAGATAGAAAGGAGAAAAAGACATGCGTAAGGATTAGATCATAAAAATATACATAACTTTTTTTGTTGTATATTTTTATGATCCTTTCGCATGTCCTCCTCCTTAGTAATCTCATTTCTGCTGTATTCGATCTACTTTCATGACTGATCAATTTGTCAATATTGTTCTATTTATCGGGGATATATTCCTTTAAAATAATTTACTTTGGTAAATAAAAAAAATAAAAAATTGGTCGTACTTCATTTTGATCGGATCAAACGAAGAACCAGTCGAGTCGGTGGCATCTTTTGTTGGAGATGCTGTGTAGATTGAATTCGCGCCACGGCCGGGACCGTGTTTGATCAATCAGTCCATTCAATGAGATTACACGCCGTCATTGTTAATCAAATGAACGGTGACCAAATAATCAAGTAGTGCGGTCTGTAAGTACATTCATAATCTCCTCCGCGTGCTGCTCTCCTGATACACCCTATAAATAATGTACAATATTTCTTACGATTGCGGTTGAAAGTGAATTGTTTTCATTGCATGTATATGTTTTAATACCGTTGTTGTCATAGAAATTAACTGGGCTTCTCCAAATACTAAATTATTTATATAGATTAATTGTAAATATAGATTTAATATTTATTTATTTAATTGAAACACACATTATTTAACAAAAAAAATGTTTAAAAAAGCTTTGACTGCCCAGTTAGGAACAAATCCCGTTTTAGGACAGTCAAATATATAAATTCAGTTCATATTTAGTGCCATTATAAAAAAATACAAGGAAAAAAGATTGACATAGTATGGTAATATAATATATCTAGAAAAAAGTATAATAATTACGTACGAGTATAAAGAGATGTGAAGAATAGCATATAAAAAACAACTTTGCGTATAGTAATAATAATTAAGGAATTTTAAAGAGATGTGAAAGACAATTATTATAGAGTAAACCATTATGTGTTTGATAGGTGCTGGTTGGTGTTATGATGAAAAATGCGTTTAAAGCTAAGATGGAAAAATATATTGTTGAGTAATAGTTCCTTGGTTAGGGTTTTTAATCAAGTTAAGATCTTTTCCCCAGAGAGCACAAATAATGTAACAAAAAATCTGTCAACTAAAAGTAAAGAAATGAATTAATAATCCATAAAACAGTTTTAGTTACTTATTTCTAACGTTCCAGTAATAAACCAACACGAAAGAAGTTTTAAAAACAAAACAGTAAAGCATTGCCGTCAGCAATGAAACAAATTTTAAGTAATAAATAAAAACAGCGTTAGAAAGCAATGGGACTCACTCCTGATATCGATGCCATGTAGATTTAGTTTTAATTGTGTCAGTCTGACGATGCCCGTGATAGGGTGAAACCGGTCCGTTCGAAATTAAAGGTTTTAAATAAAAAAATAAGAAAAACAGTTTAATTTATAGTCAGAAAAAGGGGAAAACAGTAAGTTAATTTATTTTAATTGACTATGACTTTAATTGTAACTGAAAGTTAATTATTAGCCTTCATACTCATAATACACATTCGGTAGATTGTAAAGAATTGTATTTGCATTTACCTAGTGAACCATACACCCCTTGTTTACCGAAATATTGCAAGGGAAGAAATGAAAAAAAGATAAATATTTTAGTATGACAAAGGTATTTAAGGTGCAATATTATTTTTAGCGTATTGTTTATACCGATGAGAGGAGCTTTGTTTCTGAAACATGTAGATATTTATATATTAAAAAAACAGTAGTTTAAATAAAGTCATTCTTATTAATTTACTAATTTTAACGTCACAAAATGATTACGCATCTTTTGAAGTAATTAAACATATGTAATTACTTAAAACACACTGCGTATACCCGATAACTTTTCCTTCATAAAATTTCATTATTAAGTCTTACAATCACTTTTAATAGGTTCTTTTATAACATTAGATAAATATACCGAAATAATTTTATTGATGAAAAGATCATGCGTAAAAGACTACCGAGTAAAACAAACTTTCAAGTTCCAGGCGCGCCTTTAATTGCAGTTTATTCATTTAATGTATTATTTGCGGCGCTATGAAACTGACTACTGTTTATTAATACAACGCATGACTCAGAAGAGAGCTTTTCAAATAGAAGCATCTTTGAAGTACTTGACAATTATTAAATTCTAGATGCATAACTTCAGTTGATTCAAGATAAATAAATGAGAAATGAACATCGGGCAGGTGTTTCATTACTCAATGAGCCTATACGAATATTAGTTTTTAAGTTATATCTCCTTTAACAGTGAAATACTCTCAGCATACCGTGAATAATCAATGGGCCGATCTCTAGTTAATATATCGTATCCGGACTTAGTATACGCAAAGAAATATATTATTTCCTGTAACATTAGGTATTGTATCGAAATATTTCGCTATCTATTGTGATTGTGAAAGGTGAACGATGTTTGCGTCACCTGTGAGAAATGCGGATGGTATATTTAGTGCCCACCGTATACGTATTTATAAGTTAAGTCATATACCTACAATTAGAATCAACTTAAAAGCATTTTCCATATTAAGGTGTATTAAAGAATTGAGTATTAAGTTGGCTAACGTTCACTGTCACGCAAAAGCTTCAATGGGATGTGAGGAGGACCTGTCTTCGCCATGGTCGATATGTTAAAGTTGCAAAAACGAGACTCGCTCCCAACTTAACTGTAATGGGATATGGTATTCATTGCGCACTTTATCGACGGGGAATTCGATTGTGATGGGAAGATCGACAAGAGATGCTAACCGGCAGGGAAGATTCGTATCCGTTAGCGGAACCTTACTTTTAGAAATACAAGTTATTAACGGGTATGTGGAGAAGTGTTGTAAATTAACATTTATTATTATTAGGTATTTGAACCATAACGTTGTGCGTTGTCCAGGTAGTTGTTTTTATAAATTTATTTATTTGATCATACGCCCATTTGTGTTTTTTAACGAATTTTAGAACAGAATACAATAGATTTTAAACCATAAAGTAACGAACAATTTTTTTTACACGTTTAATTGTAACATAAAATAGAAAACAATATTATAACACAAATTATTATCATAGTTACAATAATTAATTGTAAGATTCATCAAAGTGCCGGTATAGATGACGTTTTACTTTATAAATGGAGTCAGAAAATATATCAACAATACCTCCAAACTTGTTGCCCAGAACATGCATCCTATTGGTTAGTGAGTAAGACTGAGTAAGAGCAGATCCGGTGCATCATGCGGCCCACGGACGTGCCCGAGAAGGCTGCTCCGCGGCCTGCTGTGGTCCGACCCCGAGAAGGATACCACCGGCTGGGGCGAGAAATAGACGACACGCTGATGTGGTCTTTCCAGATCCTGAAGCCGTCCGACGAGCGCCACCTGGCGTATGGGCAAACCAACACCGAGCGTCCCGTTACGCAGCCCAGGGGCGTCACCAACAAAGACAAAGAAGATTGGAAGAAAGGATCAGTACCCCGGCCCCCGTCCTCACCCGCCGCCCAACTTCACATAACTCCTATCATTCGTATTAGAGTCTTGCAATATATCGTAAGGAATAAATACAGATAGCTTCTATTTTTTTTTTTCAATTAAACATGTATGGAAACTTAGACCAAGCCGTATTTAGTTTTGATAATTTAACTGCATCCTTTATATGGTCTATAAATAATGTATAATGATAGTGTCCAAAAAAAAAAAATGTCATAGATTTAATATAGGAATAATGTAAGAATAGGAAGTAAGATTTGTAAAGCGCCCTTGAGGTGATTTTTCACAAAAACGGCGCTATAAAAATCATCCAAATATTATTATTATTATTTGGTTCTGTACGTGTTGCAGAAAAATGTTACAATTTGTCTTATGTTCCTCGTCGGTTTGTGTACAAGTTAACTTTATAGATGCTTGTATCATATATGGAAATTTGATGGCGAACTCCATGCGCGGCTGTCGCAAATATGATCTGTGAAGTATTTCCGTCGCTTAAGTCAGAACTAGCTGTCTTCATTGCTAGTGACATCTCCAAGATAATATGTATATCTCGTTAATAATAATAATAGTTATAATTAGGAAGAAAAACTATGTTTACTCCACTGTTATGTTGTGGGTTATGTGAAACGTCAATTTTTAACTGTTATTATATTATTTTCTATTTTACTTTATAAACCACTTTACACTTACATTATTATATTATTCATGTCTTTTAGTTGTAGGTAAATTTAATTACAATAAAGATATTATTATTATTAATGTTTTTGGTATATTAATATCTACACGTTTCAAAAGCAAAGCTTCCTTCATCAGGATAAACAACATACTAAAAAATAATGACAAGTGATGGCGGCACAATTGACAAGCGTGTTTTTCTGCTGATATTATTATCTTTTTGTCAAAAATTTAACTGTGTTTCATCAAAATATTCATTGATAATTTATCGTCATTTGTGGAAAATATGTTTTTTAACACTCTCATTTGTACAGTAAAATTCTCAATTAATGTCATTAAAGAGTGACCCATACTTACGGTGATCGCTCAGATTTAAAAAAAAATTTAATGTAAATCAAATTTATTAATGTTATTATTAAGTTCTGCAAGTATTTAGTTCAAAATACTAAGTATTGAAAAGGTAAAAGCCACGGTTCATGTAAATAATAATGTTTAAAAAAATGCTTTTTAATATGGATACAAAGATAGGCTACCTAAAATTTGCCATGTTAAGTAATAATTGACAGCAAGTGGAAACATAAAATAATGTGTAATGAAATAAAACGATAAGAGGATTTTAATTGCAAGAATAAGTTCTTTTAACGCTATCAAATCATTGAACACGCACATTGGACATGTGAAACACATCATGCTACAAAGTACGCAGCAGGTAGCCGCCCTATCTTATTTCCGTTTCCTCGCAAATTTCGTTTTTCCACTTTGTCACGCATGGCATACGGCAATACATACGCCGATACCTCACTCCTTATTAACTGGACATATAATGGTGGAGTTTATTTTAATTGCAAATTAATTCCATTTAAAAAGATACACCCATCTTCACTGGATGTTTCGCAGAGGTAACTGTACTCGAGGCTTACGGTTTGCTTAGTTTTTATCGGCCGAGACTCGGAGGCTCTCGCGGAGCTTTTTGTGTGCGCTGTGTTTTTCCTGGAAGGAATGGTGACAATGTTTGTATCATTGCATTTAATAGGATATCTCTGCACAGTATACACACTGCACACTGCACACTGCAGGGGCGCATTCGTTTAATATTCCAATCACACAGATATTTCACCACGAGGTTTCTTTGTTAAATTGCTCTGAACACAATACTTTATACATAAATCAACGCATTTTTTTGCAGATAATAGTGCCTTTGTAATTTACATTGGGAACCTTTATTAGTCCGTGCCTGTCCCTTTTCCAAGCATTGAAACAACCTTTTCATAAGTCTATCTTTTATACGATTCGTTTACAAGACTTTAATGGCTTATAGTTCTCACATCACTGTGAAGAGTAAATCAATAACTTTGATTGAAATATATTTATTCCCATAAAAGTGGTTAAGTTATGAGACTTCATTATATTTACTTATGCCATTGTTTACCACTTTAATCCAGTGAAGAATTAGCCCAGTTTGTCACTTAAAATATAATATCTCTCATAAAAGTAATTTTCTGACAAACTTAGTAGAGCTTACAAACTGTTACATCCCAGGTGAAAAGTAAAAAGTAAGTGTATTTAGATTGAATAATAATTAAATTTCATTGTGATAGTTAATCATTGAGAAGATATGAAAATATGTAACACGTGGAAGATACAGATAATAAAGGAAACGGTCACAACTGGAACATGAACCCAGACTATAATAGATGTCCCATTTAAATAAAATCGATTAGTATAAAATAAGTGGGAATTAATTAAAAATAATGGTAGTAATTAAAATTTGGGAATATGAGATGGATAAAATGACTTTGGTCCTGTATACTAGAACCAGGGAAGAATTCCTTCCTGGGGGAATGGAGAAGTCCATGGGGACTAAAATATTTGGAAATGCAAAATAACAACAAATATATTCTGTTTCTCATTTAAGAACAATTCTATGTATGTACTCATATCTGTTCACTAATTTCTTAACACATGCAGTGAGCATATATATATATAGGTGAGATATACAAAACATATTAATAAGGAGACAAAAAATATAAAACTAAACAATGTAACAGTGAGATAGAGATGTTTAAATGTAATAGAATGGGACAACATATTGAAAAGAAAGAGACAGAACATCTGAAGGAGGGAGGGATTAAGTAAAGAAGAGGGAAATTTTGAACTAATGGGAAACATATCTAATATGGACTGTAGGGCAAGATAGATTGATTATTGAGAACATTACAATCAATTTTAACGGATTTCTAAAGAAATTCTACCCAAAAACTTACATAGAAACGTCCAGCAATGAAAGGGTTAAAACAAGCCTTTCAAAATACTTCGTATTGAAAAGGTAAAAGCCACGGTTCATGTAAATAATTATGTTTAAAAAAATGCTTTTTAATATGGATACAAAGATAGGCTACCTAAAATTTGCCATGTTAAGTAATAATTGACAGCAAGTGGAAACATAAAATAATGTGTAATGAAATAAAACGATAAGAGGATTTTAATTGCAAGAATAAGTTCTTTTAACGCTATCAAAGGCAAGATAGATTGATTATTGAGAACATTACAATCAATTTTAACGGATTTCTAAAGAAATTCTACCCAAAACCGGTTTGTGATGAATTAAAAATAGATTAGTGGTTCAAAACAAAGAATTTATATTATTTAATATATATATATATATATATATATATATCAAACCACTTTAATTATTGCTTTCCATGAAAACATTAATTATTTTTTCCTGAATAAACATTATTCGCTTACAAAAATTCAATGGATTATTTTAAAGGAAGGGTAATTGAGAATCAGGTTTTTTTAGAAATAAAATATGTTTGTTGGTTTTCAAGATGCTTTACATTCCAGACTAGGTAATAAATTCAACGCTCCAGTTTACACGTTATTTTAACGATTCCACTTTTATTTTTGTGCGGTTTATTCGTCCTTTTTGCATAACGTGTCCAGCCGTGTCAGCGAGGCGAGACGTGTTATGACGATTACTCAATAAGAAAAAAGCTTGTTCAAATTCTTCACTTCACAATTAAAACACAACTCTTGAAGGCGGGCGGAAGTATTTTTTTTAGTAAAGCGGGTTGTTTCCTTCAAATGCTAAGTTTAAGAGGAACGCAGTTACGGCCTATTTCATGCAAAACTTAATATTGGATTTGACGCAAAAATACCCAACCAAACCATAAGACATTTTTAAAAATCAAAAGGTATAGCAACTCTCCATTACGCCTTGAAGCTATTTTTTTTTATATTTAAATTATAAAACGCCTTAACGGGCATGATTTTAGAGGCAATTTTCCAATTATTTGTGAGTTTATGGCAATTACTTATAATTGATGGAAACATGATGAAATATAAAAAAAATACACATTTAAAAAAAGTGTTATAAAAGTAATTTAATGAGCTTAAATATTAATTAGAAATTACGAAATAACATTGGAATACAAACTTATCGCATATAATTTAAAATTTCGAAGAATTTATTTTTTTTACCATATATAATTTAAAATTTTATATTTCATTATATTAAGGTGGTGTAAGATAATAAAAAAATGTAAACTCCCAAGTAATTGCCTGTAAAATCATGAATAAACTAATAACTCAATAGCTTATATTTACCCATTTAAAACAAAAAAATAAAATAAAAAAGTAGCAAGGCGTACTAGATGTTTGCTATAATTTTTTATATAAAAAAAGATCAATCGGTTCAAATCCAAAATTAAGTTTTTATTATGAAACTGGCCTCAATTGTGTTCCTATAATATTGTGGAATAATATTTTCTACAAAGTAGAAAAACTGTTTTCTGAGGCAGCAAAAGCTTTCCAATGTTAAGCTCTGGCTGCTTGAAAATTTCATACCTTTTTTCTGTCTATATAAGCTACGGAACTTTAAAAGCATAAAAATAAGACAAGGCACAATACTGTGTGCTTAATGTTTTCCTATTAGAAAAAATACATTAATTTCAAGGAGGAAGACGGGAGTTAATATGTATCATTTTTGTATGTTTTATTAAAAAGGTTCTGAAAGATTCGTTTTAGAGAAAAAAAAACTGATTACACGATGTATATTGAAAAAAAGGGTATCGATATTTACCAGTGGCGTACATCATTCTATGACCAAAGGTAGGCTATGTCTAATTTTTAAAGTTCGTGTATGAATTGTGTATTGAGTATTTGAAAAAGGTCAATTTATTTCTATCTTACGCTAATTTTTGTGGCCAATCGAATAAACGAGCGTACTAGGTTCTGACCAAATTCTATACTATTGTTCGTTTTTAATAGGGTAGGCACAGCTTTCCAGACTTTATTAACTGCGTGCCACTGGTATTTACTATTAGTAAGCATTATTTTTGAATAACCCAAAAATAAATCACGTATTTCCCATGCCATTTCTCTGAACAACAATCACTAAAAAGACAATATATAAAATAATTAGTAAATAAATAAATGTGTATGCCGGGTAGTTAGTTGCTAAGAGTAAGTACTTCGGGTAGAAGCATAAAAGTGCGTACCTACACAGCAGAAATACAAAAAAAAAATCTGAAGAATAGAATCGTTGAATTATTTATTTCCAAAAGTCAGAGAATTGTCAATAATAATTTCCTCTGGAAGGCAGAAGTAACTGTGAAACTGCGCAGATATAATCCAATTTACTTTTCTCGGCCATCTCCACTTGTCTCTTTCTGGCGTTCCCGACTTCCTCATTATTACGGATGCCAAGAATGCGACTGCAGCCGTCAGCGCCTTATTTGGTAGCCCGATGAAGGGACATGTTCATGTTGGTTTCTTCCCCGCTTCTTCTTCTTCGACTTCGACTTCTTTGCGATTAAGATATCCTAGCCGCATAAATCTCGCTTCGGTCGCCGCTTTATTGCGCTGGTGTCGCGAGAAGTAAACTGTCCCGGGAATACTATAGACTACGGACATATTCATAATGTTTATCGATTTATACTATACAGCCTTGTTCATGCGAAGTGCTCTGCGTGTGCTATGCGCTCCTGGTAGCCGAAGCTGCGCTGCGTTGGCTCAGAGAAAGTCGGATGTTGAGTTTGCATGTTGCGATGTAATTGGACGGTTGTATCACTTTATAAATAACTCAAATTATATAAGTTTATGAAGTAACCATTAATATTTAAAAATGCAATTTTATATTCAACATGTCCCATTGACCCTTGAATTATTAAGAGGGACGGCAGCGCGGCCTGTTTCGTACAAAATTTAATTTTGGATTTGAGGCCAAATTACTCACCTAAACCAGATGATTTTTTTTTTCGTCAGAAAGTATAGTAAATATCTAGTAAATTAACAATTATTTCGGGGTTAACGGTGATTTACTGCTTTGAAAATATAATGTAATATAAAAAAAAAAATTAAAAAAAAAATTAAAATAAGCATTAAGGTGAATTTTAAATTAAATTAAAAATGACCAATTTACGTTCAAACACAAATTTGCCATACATAATTTTAAATATAGACACGAAAAAAGATGTTTTGTTTTTACATTTTTATTCACGTAATCATATTTATATAGCAAACATGATAAAAAAAAATTAAATTAAAAAAAACTATCAAATAATTTTCTAAATTGCCCATAATTTTTCTTTTCATGGCATATATTTCATAATTTAAAAAAAAAACTTCTAATCCGTAGATATTTACTAAACCTTTAATTAAAAAAATGTATCATTCAGTTTGGATGGGTATTTTGGCATCAAATCCAAAATTAAGTTACGTATGAAACAGGCAGCGCAACCGTTCCTCTTAAGTTATGAAATTGGCGCTCACCCCTGTTAATCAATTATATGTTATGGCCCTGTTAGGAATCTCTATTTACATTAAATATAAATAATTAGTTTGCATTTTTTCGTTTTTATAATATTTTTATTATTCTTAAACATATTTGTATAACCATTTCACAATAATTCTACATCACAAATACGTGAACACCTCAGTACAGGTTTTCCTGGTGAGGCCTTCGCGATATTCTATTATAGAATAATAATTTAGAGTACGTATACATCATCTTATATAATAATTGCTTATATGCCATAAAAATTGTCTATACATAAATAGAAATGAACGAATAAATAAATAAGTGAGATGAACCTTAAACACAGAAAACTAATTAATTATATTACATAACTTTTCGTGGAAGTTCGAAAAAAAACTAAAATAACTTTATGTTCTGGGAACACAATTTCCCTGTTCATTAGTTATAGCTTAGATTTACTGTTAGGTTGATGTAGCGACTGGCTTCAGTAACAAATAATTTTCGATAAGCAATCCACATAAATCAAAAATTCATTAATAATAATAACCGTGTATGAGCACAACAAGTGTGTAGCCTTTAAAACTGTTTATCGGCAAATTAACGAAATTTCTTCACGTAACCAATTAATATTATTCCCAGACGCCATAATTGGCACCTAGGAGTATACCCGCCAAAGTGCAATAAATTCATTTTAACGAATTTTAAATTTACTTGCCTATAAATTGTGAGACAACACATTGAGATTTAATTAAAATAATCAATTTCTTTGAACTATCCGGAGAGCAATTAACGATATTGATAAAATCACGGAAAACGCATGGCTATTTATTTTTTGGTGGAATTTGTGCTAGATACCTTTCTTCATAGGTGGTTCTCATAACTTCGCGTTGTATCTGAAATATCAAAGTTTTCCATAATATTTCATTTCATCCTACTTAATGTTTTTTTAGTGCAGTTATGTGGGAATTTAAAGCTTTTTCTGATAGACAGCTTTTTTAGGTCAGATTTAAATGCCGCTAACCGATTAGTTGAACCCTCTCCGCCAAATAAACCCGCGTTCTATGATCGTGCTTTTCGTATTTCGGTCATCTGGAATAAGCTTCCACCAAATATTGCTATCATCCAGAATTTAGCAGAGTTCAAACGGGTCTTAAAAACCAAATTGTTCAAAAAATCCCATCCAATATAAAATATAACTTCATGTACGTAGAAATATAATTTCAGAGCATTTTTTCTTTTGATCCTCGATACATTATTTAGCTGCGGTTTTCTCCTCCTTGTTATTTAATTCCCTTAATACCCAGTGAAAAGCCATGTATATAATCTGATATAATATTATCTTCCTCTGTTGTTATTTGTACCTATTTTTTATATGATTATTTCCACCCCTAGCTTCTAAATTGTCATAGAAAAATAGCTAAATTGTGAGTCTGCTACTCGTTATTATTTTAAATTGTGGTTTTAATTTATATGCACCTAATATATGTTATTTTCTAATTATATTAGGTTAGGTTATTTTGTGTAGGCTTTCTTTCTCTTTTGAAATTTGTACTTTACATTTGATTATTTATACCCCTAGTTTATTCTAAATTGTGCATGTAAGTGAGTCCGCTGCTCATGAGTATTTTATGTCATATTTTTAATTTGCATATGTATATATACTATAATAACAGATATACTATGTAGTATTTTATTATATTAGGTTGGGTTAGTTAGTGTAAAGCGCACTTGAGGTGAACCTTCACAAAACTATAGAAATTAACTCTTATAATTATTATTTATATGAAATAATCCAATGTAAGTGGTGAGTTATTCCACCTGCTTACTAAAATAAAAATACATCAAATATTGATTAAAATTCCTAATACAGAGCATTCAAACAAGAACGAATATATTATCGAAGTGGGCAATAAATATGCGGAATAAAAAAACACATTAAAATGAAATATTACATATAAAAAAATGAACGTGAATCATGTATCTTGTATTATGTAGGTCGATAATGACTAACATATTCAAGTCAAGCTTGAGCATGTCGATCATTATACTACTAATATACTTTTCTGTCTTTAAATTTACCGAAATTACACAGTTTTGGTCAAACGCTTGCCCGTTATTTAGAGAACATTATTTATTTCTCAATCTCACGCTTTGAAGAAACATGCCAGAATTCGACTCATTAAATTTAATAGCCCGATTCGTAATAAAATAATGTGATGTTGATACTATATGCTCATTCAGAACCAAGTGTAATCTCAACATTGCCAAAATCCGAATATTTAACTTGTCAGCACCGAGAAAACGGAAAATCTATTACCCCGCTTTCTTTAGTGCCGACTGACTGATTAAAAAATATGCCCGGTCATAATATTATATTGAGTTGATGAGTAAGTTCGTAGCGCTATCACTAATTTTAATTAATTGATGATATTATAGTACTTCCCTGCAATGTTAAATATTGATATTGACTCACAATGAAACCGTAGATTTTATTCAACGTATGAAGAAAATGTATTGTTTATTTATTTGTTTACTCTTCATAAAACAAAACTTAATACATATTTAGTATACACAATTCACATTTTTATGGGCGGATTAATTATCTAGTGGAAAATTTTACCAACCAATCCATAGTTGGAAAATGAACGTAGTATAATTTTTACATGAATACCGCACAATAGTAAATAATTTTTACATGAATACCGCACAATAGTATTTTTAACTTAATTAATTATGAAACAGCACAAATTAATTAAATAAAATTTACTTGCGCTCGCCGGGATTTGAACCCGCGACCTTCGGATTCGTAGTCGGGAGCCTTACCCCTCGACCATGGAGGCCGTCAAATAATAACTATGTTTTGAAAAATAGTTGAACAAATTTATTTGTACATTAATACCATCAGTATTTTAAAATTAATGTTTCTGCTAGAAAAGGGATAGGGGAGAAAAGGAAATAAAGTAGGTGGGAATTAGCTATTCTCATGCTAGTGGAAAAAAGAAAAGAAACACTTCACTTTAGCCTTGAAAATGGGCTTTTATGGAGCATTCCGTACGTCAGAGGGGAGTTCGTTCCAGAGATGTCATGCTTGTATATACAATGAATGCGAGAATGTTGTCGCTTTATGGATTGGGAATTGCAAGGATTCTCTCATTACTGGAGCCAAAAGAGAGTCCATATTCAGATAAATAAATTTTGTTTTGAAATCAAAGTTAAATAAGTCGTCAAACCAATCTTAAAGAGCGGGGTCGCCATTTATGAGGACTTCTTCGAGATCGTTAGAATCAATAGAGAGAGAAAAATATGAAAACTGAGCAAGAACACATTTACCAGGAATGGAAATATACCCCCAATCGCGCAGAAATCGTGCAAGGGTCATCATTTCGGTTTTTTTAACAGTTATTCCGAACAGGAGGCCCTGAGGGAAATAATTTCCATTAAAGCCGACGTCATCTTTAGGAATGCTGCGTGAAGGGGTTTTTGGAGGATAGGAAGGAGTAAACCTGGATTTTGAAGAGGCCCATAATGTAGGAGAGAGGAACAGAGAGGACGCCATATTCATCCACAGCCGAGTTGTTGAAGACAAGAACGCGTCGTAGAAATGATCCGTTGTAATGTGATAAATACTAACCATGTACAGATGTATTCCCACTTGATGTCTGTGCTCCAAAGATTGCAATAAGTTTATTAATATAGGGGAATCTATTAAACAGACCGCACGTTTCTGCACAGAGTCAAGTTTTTTTTTCAGATATTTAGGGCTCCCATTCAGAGGTGGCTATCGAAATTTACAGTGCAGCACACTTGCGATTTGTGCGGGGTCAGCACTCGTGTACTATTAAAGTATTTGCAAGACCTTGTAATACGTTGGATTTGGCGGGGAACGCGGGAATGCGGGAGAAGGAAAGGAGGAAGGTTAGGTAGGAGAATTTGCGGGAGACTGTGTGTGTGTGTGTGTATTTACCCTGAGAGAGGTCTCTTCCAGGGAGCTCGGCTCGGGACCTACGACTAGCTCAGCATCGGCAGGCCTCGGAGCTCTTCTTCAGGATCGTGAATCGACAGGCAGTCTTATAGTTGGGGATTGACTCGGAACTTTATCAATTAAAACACTCAGATGCTTTCAGAACTCAGTGGTTTACTCGGTAAAAGGGCACAGACATAGTAAGTTTACACAAGGGGAACGGCTAACCTACAAATTAAAAATAATATTACGGGCAAATTCTCTGATTCTCTCTGGAATATTCTACGAACGGCATGGTTAAATGTGACTTGAAATAGAATTACAACACAATGAAATGGGGATAACCAAGATACAGCTCACGGTTGGGAATGATGTGGCTCGGACATGGTGAAGGCGATCGTCGATCGTGTGTCCGGGTAGTAATCCATCGCCAGGTCCATGGTGAATGGTGCACCTCGGGGAGGATGTTGTCAAGGCCAAGTCCACAGAGAGAATGAAACGTTGAGAGCGCGCGGGCGGAACCGGGGCCGCGTATGGGTGATGTCTCCTTTTGTCGCTAGGGGTGCTAACCTAACGAGTGGCTAGTATTTATGGGGTATTTGCGTTATGTAACAACCTATACAGTATACTCAGCTTCTAAGTGGCTAACTTTACTCTGACTTCGATGGAGCCCACTTAGGGTTACACCAAGCATATCAATGGGAGGCTTGTTGGGAAGATTGCTTCGTTAAACTCAATATGCAGGAAATTTAACTACTTTATTCATACATCAATTAACACCAACACCAATATTAAAAAAAAAAACAAAAAACATTTATAATACGACATTAAAATATCAGTATATATGTGTATAGCATCATGAAAAATCTCTTCAAGAATTTTTGGTTAGGTAAACCAAAAAAACGCACTTATTCATTACCTTATATAATATGCTGAAACGGAGAATAAAAGGAGAATTATGTAGGTTCGTGTGTGCGAAGCTACGGTTACGGTGGAATTAGGGGTAAAATTATACAACAAACTCCCACTTAGTATCAACTAATAAACAAAAGTAAGTCAATCAATTTTGACGGCCTCCATGGTCGAGGGGTAAGGCTCTCGACTACGAATCCAAAGGTCGCGGGTTCAAATCCTGGCATGCGCAAGTAATTTTTATTTAATTAATTTGTCCTGTTTCACAATTAATTCATTTAAAAATAATATATGGTATATTTGCGCACGTTAGATGGTTTGGGCATGTAGAGCGAATGAATGAAGAAAGGAGTGTAAGGAGAATATATGACGAATGTGAATGGAAGAAGAAGCCGGGGACGTCCAAGGAAGACGTGGCACGAACAAGTGAATCAAATACTTGAGTCGGGCCATGTCAGAAGTCGGAATAACAGAAGAGAATGTATGAGACGTTGTATGAAAGTGAATGAAGCAAGAAGTGTATGCCAAGATCGAGTTGTTTGGCGGTCCGTCCTCTCTGCCTACCCCTGCGGGGAAACGGCGTGATGGTTAGTTAGTTAGTTAGTTAGTTCCAGAGTGGAAGATACTCTCAGTATCGCCCTGGTGAAAGACCACCATCCAGAATTGAAACGTTGCTTGAAATGGCTTTTAGCCGTGTTTGGTGACCAGAACTGAATAGCCAGGTATTTCCCCCTTTCCCCACCTTCCTCTTCCCCTTCTCATACCCCTCCCCAATACCTTCAGCCTCACATCATTCCCCAATTGGGAATGCCATAGTCTCACTGGCTCCAGACGGTTGGGAGCAGTTTGGGACCTCGTGCGGTATTCATATAAAAAAAAATCAATAATTGCATTAACTCCAGCAAATATTGGCTTAAGGAATTAACAGAACTAGTATTCCTAAAACAATGTCATAGAAATGACTAGAAATACCCTACCTACACCTTGAATTTGAAATATAGAAGTCACCGAAACCCTTTTATTCAAAACCTAGTTGGCCTCAGCACAGGATCTCCTAGTGAGGACGACTATGAAAAAAATCTTCAATATATATATATCTATTTTTCATACTCATACTTTACCTTAAAATGTCAAAATTATATAGAAATAAATATAAAAAATTAAGGACAATTTTCATAACCCACGCGATTACCATCGAAGGCCACGAGCTCAACACTTGTATGATCGAATACTGAACATTATTCGTAGGTCGGTTTCTTCCGCAAACAGGTGTATTCACGGGGAAGCCAGTAACTAGTAACTATCGTCTATCTAGGCTACACTCTACACGGTATCTGGTATCAGTACAGCCTGCGCCGGCGTGGCCAGCCCGAGGGTGTGAAAAAGAGGCTTTAAGGGTCATGCGCGCATGCCGCTCCTGACCTTGCGCGCAGAAGGTTCTCTGCGCAAGGTAGGCACGGTGCGCGCGCAGCCTGAGGTCGTCGTTAGCACCAATAGGAAACGTTGAACTTGCGGGGAATAGTCAAATGAGATCGAATTATCCGTAGGATATATTGTATCGATATGATCATGTATTTGTTTAATGAATGATGTATGAAGTTAGGTGGTTTCATCACTTACTCTTTTTGGAATGTACAAACATATTTTTATAATATGAATTAACAGAAACTTGAGTTAATAATACAATAAAATCAGCTCAGCTTATCGTTTCTCCAATTTCTTCACCAAACCACGAGGAACGACAAATATAAATATAACGAAGGATAACATTTTCTTCTTTTTATCATTGAAAATAATATTAAGAACTTTCAAAATGAAACGTGAAACCGAAAATACGCAGAAAAGAATAAGATAACGCTTTAATAATTTTATCATTGTAGAAAATAATATTAACGTAACCTAAATGAAACATCAAAACGGAAAAAAACGATAGAAAATAAAAAGATTTCAGTCGCATCTGGGGACTCGAACCCAGGACCTCTGCCTATCCGGGGCAACCGCTTAACCAACTTAGCTTATAACCAGTCCAATTAATAATTTTTCCAAAATTGAAAAAAAAAAACTGATAATCAATGGAAAAAATGGAAAAGGTTGATAGAAGACGTTGTAGAGAATTAAAGAAAGATGTTGTGCCTCATGGCTTCGAAACTGAATATTTGATTGTCCTGATGGTAGCCAACTTCCAATAGGATACAGCATCAGAAGAAGAAAAATCGTAGGGTAGTTTCCCAAATCAAGTTAGTATAAAATTTTCAGATTTATATCAGTCAAAGTATTTGAAAGATATGTGCCGGAAAAGTACGTAGATAGATGTACGTAGATGGTATGTTGTATGCTGATGTATTGGCGACAATTGTTTTATAATGTTCCTGGATTTTTCTGCATAACCATGAAGTGACGCTTCATAACATTATAAGAACTATAATATATACGATATTATATGAAAGGGAATAACAAAGGAAGAAAGGCAGACGACTCCGAAAATGCATGTAGGTTGAAGATCACCAGCGGAGAGCATTCGTGGGATCTTTATGACCCTTTATGTGTCATATGAAGCAGAGAAATCTGATTACGAAATCAAAAATATACGCGCAAAAGTGAACATATTTTTGCACAAATGCATTTATTATGATAACATTATCGTCATAATCGTCACCAGAATAACCGGAGATTCAACCTTTTTAGTCGGATCTATTCGCTTTTGTGTCTTAACTCCTGCCGGCCTCCTTTTTCATGTGATTTCCCGATATAGTCCGGAGCCAGTTGAACTACGGCGTCCCCAATTTGAGGTGTTTTGTGAGGCCAAAAAAAGTTGGATAGGATAGAGATGGGAGAGAGGAAGTTTGGGAAGTAATATTGCCAGTAAACAGGGATAGTGCTATTTGAATGAACGTTTCTATTCTATGGTCTAACGACTACCATTCAGAATCGAATCGTTGCTTGAAATGGCTTTAGCCGTGTTTGGTGACCAGATGTGAACAGCCAAGTACTTCCACACTTTCCTCCTCTCTATTTTCTTCCTCTCTTTACTACTTTCATCCTCACAACATACTCCTATTGGAGATGCCATAGTATCACTGGCTCCATACGGTTGGGAGCAGTTGAGACTCTTGTGCGGTACTCACATGAAAAAGGGTGATACTGAGAATATCTATCACTCTGATGACCTGCTATATATCTGCAGTGTCTAAGTCATTTTGCCATACCGTCCGGCCACTTACTAGTTGTAGACCCCAAGAAATTGATTATACTAATTTTACAAAATCATGTTAAAAAAGATAAAAACTTTGTAGGGATAACACTATTTCTAAGTCGTAATTCACACGCACACACAGTACGCAACACTCCGCGTGTAGGTGCACTCTGTAGGTACGGGTACGTTCGTGTGTGGGGTCACTAAGGTCGAGGCGGAGCGAGATTGGCAAATGTAATATTATGAGGAGTGTCAGAGGGCAGTGACCCAGGGGTCCAGGAAGCGTCGCGTGACAAGTCCTCATCTGCCGTGGACCAAACGGGCTTATATTGAACATTGTAGAAGCTATGATCTTAAGGAATAACTCTAAAGATCACAACACGAAATATTCTAGTTTTTCAAGTATTTTTTAAAAATTATTATAATCGAAAAATATTGCTTGTGTAATGGTGGAGCATTTATCTAACAGAGTAATTAAATCCATGAAGCCTCTCTGGGTACCTGATGCATCTATTAACTCATCTAAACATGCTGTTAATGCTTTATCTAAGCATTGAAGAAGATAATATTAACAAATCTCAAAAAAAATATGAAACAGAAAAGGACACAGAAAAAAAAAGTGAAGAAATAGGGAATCGAACCCAGGACCTGTATCTTATCGGTACGACGCTCTAGCCACTGATCTAATGAGATATGAGTATTCTGTGAATCCTGATGAGAGATGCTTCGCTTCCGCGACATGTTAATGTTTATATAATAAACAGAGGTGTGCACAAAGTATTTCATATTAATTTTATTAATTAGATGCTATTATTTTCCGTCATTTTACTTCAGGTTTAATACTTAACAATATTATTCTTAATTATTTCACATATTATTGTCTGCTATCTTTCTGGATGATTGCAACCCGAATATATTTGCAATCTAGATAGCGTCTCAGATATAGATATCCGATTTGTATTTATATTTATATACAGATGCGCCTGATATATATATTTTTTCTGTTTCTTATTTCATTTGAGCTTTGTTAAAATTATCTTCTTCAATGATTATATATTACTTTTTTTAAAAAGTCTAAAGTAATCAAAATTAATAATGTTAATATAAGGTTCAAGTATTTTAAGTCGTTATTATTGTGACAGCTGTTTCGCAGTTTAAGGACATTTTCAAACTGCGTTTAATCCACATTGTGACGATTTATTTGTGTGATTTTATTTACTCCCACCCATTCAAACCCGTCCAAATTAGAATAGGGTGGGAGAAAATAAAATCATATAAATAAGTCGTCACAATGTGAATTAACCGCAGTTTTAAAATGACCTTAAACGCCAAAACAGCTATCACAATAATAAAAACTAAAAATACTTGCAGAACTAAATAATAACATTGTTACATTTGATTTATGTTAAATTTTAAAAAATATATTTAAATGGAGTACTACGAATTAAACACAAAAAAAATTAATAATTAGATATTACAAAGAGGTTCGTAAGCTTCAATAAGTTATTCCAATAAATTGAAAGCTTTATCTTAGGTTTATCCTTATTCCCGATAGCCAGTCTTCATAATCCAGGAAAGCTTTTATTTTTAAGTGACCAATTTGTGGTCTATTACAATAAGTTATTCATGCCCTAATTTCATAACACCATTGTTCTGGATCATCTGAATTCTCTTTCCGGTATTTGCATGTGACACACGGTCTTTGCACAGTAAGAAAGAAGAAGTGAAAGAAAAATGGGAACCATGCAATATAGTCAAATTTATTGGAATATTTTTTGTCATTCAGTCAAACTCGTTTGATAAATTTTATATTGACCTTCCCTACCCTTTTGCCAAGCCTAAATTTAATTTCGGCAATCGGAATCTTTACCTTGAAATTAAATTGGGTTAATTGTAAACTGCTTATATGAAATGATAGCTTTTAAATAATGTCCAACAGTGTGTTCACAATCTCTGTTGTGTCGAAACTACAAGTCGTTATAAATCACATGTAAACATTTGCACAGGATATTAAACAATAGGCGACAAATAATCCTGACAGCGAATCAGCAACCCACATGGCGTTTCAATACAAGTATTTATAGCTTAATTGGAGTCATTTCGTGTATTTAATAATCAATAATGGAATCATAATTGATCAATGCTTACGCCAACTCCTCATTGTTCAGTCCAGCGTACATTCTAATTATGTTCAAATACAATTACATTTCTAATACGAGAATATACCTTAATCTGTCAAAATGTGAACAATTTATAGCCGAGTTCGTAGTTGATTTTTTGTACTAACATCATTATGGTAAATGTGATTTTACGCGAAGGATCCAAAAAGTGCTCAGTTAGGCAAAAAACAGTCTGTCTAAATAAATCACACAGATTATTCACGAATGCAATAGCATTTTAAATCAATTGGTATTTATGTCAAAACATTCATTATTTATTACCGAAATTAGTTTTTGTGCTCTTATCATTATATTATGCAGGGTTTCATACGATGGACGTAACGTTTTATTGCCAGAAATAACACATAAATAAAAACGTCCACATCATTTTTTTTTCTCGGACGTGTTCAGGGCCCACTGCTTCAATAAGGCGCCTTCTGGCACTCTTATCTTCCATAATAATGGTCGGAAGTAGCAATGAGTCGTTCATGAACGAACCGTTCATTTGTTTCGACTCATTTTGATTAACCGTGAGCGTACGACTCCCGGTAAACCGTACTGTGGAACAAATGAAGGTGACTCTTTTTTAAAAATGTAATTTTAAATAAATGAGAATTCTCAAAATAAAATGTATTGTTTTACAATTCAATTATTAAGCTCACCATGACTAAGGCTGTATCGAAGTAAATTTTTATATCGTACGACCACTAATTTATTTACCAACCGGTTTCGCTTGGCCCAAGCTTCGTCGGAGTAAAATTTAGACTAATTAAACTTTTAATTATTTTTGTGTTTAATTCGTATAATTCCATTTTTTTAAATGGCCTTAAACGCCGATACAGCTGTCACAATAATAAAAACTAAAATACTTGTAGAACTTAAAAATAACATTACTAAATTTGATTTACATAAATTTTTTTTTAAATAATTTAAAATATGCAGATCATAAAAATGTTAACACTTTATTTTTTAAACTGTTAATAATAATTATTTATGATTCCGGAATGTCGGGAGGTTAGTGCGATTCTACACATCTCATAAATGAACAATAACTCTGCTTCACTAATCTACAACCACTTAAGAAAGATTGTTTGTTTATCTAAAAGTATAAACATATTACATATGTTCAATAGTGTACTTATGCATTTCTACTATGACACATCTTTAGATAAGGTCCTTTGTTCTCATATGTTTATAATCATC
Organism: Halesus radiatus; assembly: GCA_022606495.2. NCBI lineage: Eukaryota > Metazoa > Arthropoda > Insecta > Trichoptera > Limnephilidae > Halesus > Halesus radiatus. The sequence goes on from JAHDVE020010975.1 coordinate 101,876, forward strand.
GTACTCATACTCACCTGTGCCAGTTCTTAAGATGTGCCGTCGTTCAGTAGAGTCGTACAAAAATTTAGAGCCGGTGCCGTGACTCCAGTCATGACCCATCGCTAGTCCGAAGCCACTTTAAATGGGCCGGTATACCAATGATATTGTACAAAAAAACTATTTGAGCCTGTGTAAGCCTCGTAATTTCTTATGAACTTGAATATTGTCGTTAAAATATACGGATTTATTAATGCGATCAGGAATCACTGTTCAGCGATTCTAAGCAGGATACCGCCCGCGTAAATCGGACATTTGACAACGGACACGTCATAAAAAAAGCACATTCTATTATATATCCGTGGGAAGAGAATAAAACCACGAAAAGCTTTTAGCGTGATAATAATTTCTAGCCAATGTTTATACTTGCCTTCCACAATTCAATGATGCTCAATAAAATAATTAAAACGTTTTTTTTATCATCGAAACTCATAATGCATTCTTCTGGCCAGCGTCCGCATCATGCTGAATTAAAATAAAATGCTGTTAAATGTTTGGAGTGAAGTAAATGCTTCTCATTCTTCTAGTATTCTCTCCAACCATAAGAGTAATCTCCATTCCGAAGCATAAATGGAGCCTAAAGGATTCAGAACTTTGTGAATGTGGACATATCCAAACAACAGAACACATCGTAGAAGAATGTCCCCTTCACGAGTTTCCCTATAGCACATCTATGTTGAACCAAGTGACTCCCGATGCCATCGATTGGCTGAATAACCGCGGCATCCCACTGTCACCTCCACCAACTCTCCTCCACCATACGAAGTGAAGACGATTCTGAAGCTGTAGCCTGGAATAACTCAGCGGAACGTAGATATTCATTTGAGTTATCTTGTCTTTATCGCCCTTCATGACGTATAACCATGACATTGAAGTTATAATATGAGTTATATATAACAATATACCATTACTACAAACATATAAAGACATCTGTAACAATATGTACTAAGTAGAAAATACTGGTGTTAGAAATTAAGTAAGAACTTAGTTAAGTTTGCCTTTACGTCAATAGACAAATCCGTAATGCAAACCCAAGAGACGACGCTGCGTTTATGAAAACTGTCAAAATACGTTTTTATGATCGATTTAACTTGCGTCGGCTGACGCAAAAGATACAAACTTGGCCCCAGATGGGTAACTAAATTAGAAGTTCTTCCACAAATACCCAAACATTTTGTAATTGTGGTAGATATAAAAAACTCCAATATTAATACTTATTTGGTTTATCGTCCGAGTCTTCATTCCAAGCAAGAGAATAAAGCAAACGTTAACAATGAATCTAATTCTTAAATAATAAATAGATAAACAATATTTACTGGTCGATTCTTGTGATATAACCAAGGGTACTGGAGTTACTATTATCCATTTTTTTTTCATTTCATTCCAAGTACTTTTAAGTTATCCTATCTGTTCAGGGAATTTTGAGGATAACATTGTAGCGGTATTTTGTCACAAATTTAATGCAATTGAATAAAAATCACAGTTCTGTTTCTGGGTTCAGGTCCTTGGCACTATAAAGTCCGTTCATTGGCTCTAAGTAAGCCCACGTCATCTGAACTGATCGTGCAGTATTTCGCCCACGCAACCATGTTACATCAATAAAATTCACCGAGTAATACCCCCTCATTAGGGAAGTCACAGAAGTTCGTGTTTACTTGGAAAACTTAACATTCTCGCCTCTTGCCGTTTCTTTACTCCTGGGAGCTGCTTTGTTTCATTGGACATAGTGCCTGGGATAACTTAACATTCTTACCCCCTGTCACTTTCTTTCCTCCTGGGAGTCGCTTTGTTTCATTGTGGCTATTGTGTATTTTAATCACCGTTTGCGTTATTTAATTTAGCTTTGGCCTTTTGCTTGTTAAGGGCATTAACAACGTTGCTCTATAATAAACGAACCGAGGAGGTGTCTTTGTTTTCCGATCGTTGATTATGTCGAGAGCTTATAAGCTCTGCTAATTGTTTCGGAGAGCTTTAGTTGGGGTGAAAAAGTGGTGGATATCAAATACTAAAACGCGGTTATAGACGTGTGAGATCAGAAATGGAAAATAACTCCAGGTGTAACATTCCACTCCTTTTGTCTAATGTCATATCGCACAATCTCAAGCTGAATATCAACGAGTCAGTGGGAATATTTGCGAACTTTGTGGAAGTGAGAGAGGAAGAAAAAGGGAAGAAGTTGAACGCTAATTAAAAATACTGAAAAGTGCCACGTTCAGTTATAAACATTTATTTTAACATGCTGGACAAGCCCTGGAAGCTTCTGTTGCTGTGAATTAATATTCAATGTTCGAACGATAATAAAATCAGATTGGCTTTTGCGGTACCAGCGGGTACTGTTATTAACTTTATAATTTAGTTATGGCAGACAAGCGCAAGTTTCGAATGAAAATATAACCATTAAATACCACCTGAAAGAATCTAAGTCTGTAACAATATTCACATAATACTTTGCTACTCCAATATGGAAATATTCTCTGTAAATATAATTACATCGAGAGATGTTGGAGCAGTCATGTTACAATCACAATATATCATGTTAATATCACTCATAATGGATTGTTAGTATAAATAATATTGGCCATGCGCCTATGTTCCAATTTCGTCATAATGGTATGTAAATTAGAGCCATCCAGCTCAGTGAGTGGAGTATAGTAATCGTGTTAATATCATTTGTGACATTCGACATTTTGACGCTCCTTAAACGCACAGTCGCACAGGTATCGAATGCGCTCGACGTTTATCATACGATGATCTCAGGGCAATCAATTTCCACTGTACTTTCTCTGACTTCTTTGCGAGTCTCTTGCATAAGAGCGTCAACTTGGAGCCTATCAATTATGCATGTTGTCACGTCTAGGCCTTCGCTGACTGCGTAATGGTACACGCATCATATGAGTTTGATTTGATATTTTGGGAAAAACAATAATCATGCGAAAAGTCAGTAAACACAGAACATAAGAGCTTTTAATTTACTAACTACCCATCAATCCATTTTCAAGGCATTCACATTGATTCATTATCTTCTGTTATTCAGATGCTTGACAGGACTTATTCAAGTATTTGATTCGTCTTATCGTTGCTTAACATCCTGAAACCTCTACCAATTATTTTAAATCATATATTATTTTGACAATCCTTTCTCTATCCTTGCCTAAAAAAAATGAATACCCCTTTCTTGATGTTGTCCATTACTCATTAAATTACGTCAACATATGTACACTGTATATGAAAAGATAGGCTTTGCATTATTTTATGTCTTTATTTCCATTGCAAATCAGTATACTTGCGTCATTCATCAGGGCTGGTTTCAGAACTCCATTTTGGACAGTAGCTTCGCCAGAAGCTGTTATTTTGCACCTTTTTTGCATTTTAAAAATTTCAATTTAAGAAGTTTTAATTAATGAAAATCGAAAGAAATCACGCACTCCTTACGCAGATGGTGATAAGGTGGAAATTCCCGCTTAAAACCGGCTGTCTGTTTTGATGTATGCAAAAGAAACCAAAAATATATTTAAATGTTTTCCAATCATACTATAAGGAACTTAATTTGCTTCAAAATACAATAAAACCATATTCGAAAAGGAGTTCTTATGTAGGAAATTTTAGAAATCAAAGCAATTTTTATAAACCTCATACTTTCGAGGCTTATAAAAATGCACGATTATAGTAAAGGCCGAGATGTGTTCTACTCGTAGTATTTAATTAAAGCATCTGTGATATTTCTAGGCGATCAAATTTTCAGACAAAAACACACGATTTTGCATTACCTCGCATCGCATCGCCTTAAGATCAAAAATAATCGACGGCTACCACGTTTATCTCATCGCGTGATCATTTAAGAAATCTCAAGTGTCCTGAATTTGGTTGGCAGTTATTATAAATTTAAAAAATGTTCGAGTATAAGATATTTTCAACATTAATAAAGAAGTCCACTTACTAGCTTATGTGGGCCAGTTTCATATATTATGGTAAATTCTTTCACATGAACAAGTCTTCAAACACTTCCAATTTGCTGAATAATTTTACCCACGCTCATTTGGCCACTCGTTACCTCCCGAATTATACGATAATACGTTTCGAATGTTCCGCACTGCCTTGTTTCAGTGCGGTGTTATTTGTAACGGATATTGTTAATAGTAAACACAAGCATCGTGAATGGGTCGTTACATTCCCACTTGGCCATTGCGCACCTCATTTCTATGGGTCCATTCCCTTCGAGGATACTGAAGCGTCTCGTTATGTCCGATGTTTAAATGCGAGGTTTCCCGACTTCTCGCTCGCCACTTACCTCGGACAAAGTTAGCCCCCGAGCAAATTGCAACCAGTAGTGACATTGTTGTCAATGTCAATTGAGTCACTCGATATGCAATCGCTACTAATTGCCTGCATTTGCATCATATCAGAAATCAGCTGGTCAAATGAAGACAGCAATTTGTGGCTGCATATCAGAGAGGCACATTAACCACAGAACTTGCAATTCGCTGCGGTGTAGACGTTCGGGTTGTTTTACTAGGTGCCAAGTGTTGGCTTCACGAAGTTAAACGTAACGCACAACCTACGTTGTTTGACCAAATGGCTGGTAGAGTAGGACACGGTATAGTTGGTAAGCGTAACGACTTAGGCAGTTAGTTGAGTGCTCTCGTTAAATCCATTGGCTACGCTCGTTATCTCCATCTCCAAACTGTCAAGTCTGATAGATTGACAAAAGGTAACAATGTGCCTGCATCATTATTGGATGGTATATACGACAGAACAGATGGTTTTTACTTTTATTTCAAACCTCCAATATTAGTTAACGGAGTTTCAGGGTGGAATAAGGAGATTTATTAGAAAATTTGAAAAAAAAACGAAAGGCTCAATCTGTATTTAAATAGTTAGTACCCAAAAGAGGAAGATGTCCAATATTTCATCCAAATTAAGTTAAGTTATTATTGGAACACACGTATGTAGTGTGGTTTTGTAAGTCGATACCTTCATAATAATTACAGATGAGTTAAAAAAAATCATTGTAAATTCTTGAGTTGACCTAGTGATATTATTAAGTACTGCAAGTATTTTTACCTGCGGTTAATCCACATTGTGACGACTTATTTATATGATTGTATTTACTCCCCCCCCCCCCCATTCAAGTGTTTGCAGTTTGAAAATAGCCTTGAATGCCAAAACAGCTATCACAATAATAAAAAGTAAAAGTACTCGCAGAACTTAATAATAAGATTATTAAATGTGATTTATTAAGATTATTAAATATGATTTACATTAATTTTTTTTTTTAAATATTGGAGTTCTACGAATTAAACACAAAAACAATCGATAGACCTAATGAATTAAATTTTAAATACAGTACAGATTAGTAACTTAATAATTCAATTAAAATTTAACGGTGTTTAACTTAAATATAAAGCACGGAATCAGCATTTTTTTCCAAACGTTTTTAAGTGGTTTGGTTCCATATTTTTCAATAGTTAAATGGAGTCTTATAACGTGGGCGAATCCGGGTAACTGTAAACCTAAGTAACCAATAGTTATCTCATGGAACTATCTAGCTCACGTATTCTAAAGACATAAACCAAAAAATACAAATTTTCAATTAATTACTTGAATACATTATAAAAATCAACTAACTCCCAAATTCGATTAAAAATACTTCAAAATATGTCTTAAAAGATCCGACAATCAAACTAACTAAAAAATAATACAATCAAACACACATACCCCCATAAGATTGTAACACTATGCTAATACGATAAATTTTCAGCGCCACAAGGTACTTACGTACTCGTACATTAAATTATAACTTCCTAATTCAAAATTTCTCACTATGTATTTATTCTCTTTTTTTCATTATATAAACAATTTCTGTAATTTCATTATATTAACATTTTCATGTTACTTTATCATGTAAATATATAAGATCGTTCGTATCTTCAAATATTTCTTTTCAGTAATAAACATGAAAAAAAACCCTTTAAATAAGAGTACTGATTAAAAGCCACGTCTTTAAAGCCTTGAACTACATTTAAGGAATGATTGCACCGCTGGTCATCGCGTTGCATCAATATCACTCAATGTTGTATCAGTCATAACTTTACGGGCGGCTCGAATCAAGTACCAGCGACCGCAGTCAATAACAAGTGATTGATGGTCGGCTATCATTAGGCTTCATTTATAATTGTTAACAAAACATTAACAATTAATAATAATTGTCAATCATCAGACAATTATTTATAACCCGAGAGAACGTAACAATTGTGGCGTGCTTCATATGACCGCCGATTGCAATCATGTAAATACTCGGTGAATTTAAGACGTGATGCCATTGTTCTTTTCGGGCATTGATGCTTGTTGATTTGTATTTTGCAATCGTTGTTTCGCCACTCAATGTCCTCCACCCGGGGGGTGTCTTAGGCTCCCGGTTGCGACTGACGGAATCTTGTGTGGTATTTCATTCCCAAAATTGGCGGTGTCCGTATTTTTTTTATTGTATGATTGATGATTAAGTAGTTTGTTTTCTGTGGCCGGAAACATGTTGTTTTATAAACTTTGCTTTGTTTCCAGCTAGTACAAAGACATGTTCTCAATCAACTACTTGTTGACCCCAAAGTGACTTGACTACATCTGTTCTCTGCCGTTCGTCCGTTTATTTTAAATAATTTTTTACCTATATCGAAGTAATTACCAATGCTTGGGGAAAGAAATCGAGAGAGATAGTAATGAATTATTGAAGAGAAGGGGTAGTTTCAGAAGCATTATTAAGATCTTGATGCAAAAGTTAATACTTTTACATGTAACATCTGTTTCAATTCTGAGCTGAAAACTTTACCACTGACATTAAGGGAGAGAAGGACGTCGATGAGGGGTTATTTATTAATTTGAAATAATGATAATATTATTAAGCAATTCATTAAACATAATGTTTTAAAAGAGAAGAGTATTAACTATGTATTTTTTTTAAATTTACACAGGCTTAGCATTTATCAAAATCAAACTATGACCTTTTCTTATCGTTCTACGTATGTAATACAAAATAAAAAAAAAATTATAAATTTAATAAGCGGAGAAAAATAATTGCAATCCTTTCATCTTTAAAAAAAAGAACATTTAGTGTTTATAAAAAAAATGAAATCACAACATAACATTATAGTGTACTCAAATTATCTGGTATACACAACTGTTTTTTTCTGTAATATTCTTCAGATCCCTTTATACTTAATTATTATACTTTTTTATAGATATAGTATATTACCATACTATGTTAATACTAGCTTTTTCCCTTCTATTTTTGTATAATGGCACTTAATATGAAATAAACTTGTCAATTTGATTGTCCTAAAACGTGATTTGTTCCCAGAGCTTTCTTAAATTTTACTGTTTAATAATGTGCGTTTTAAATAAATAAATAAAAAGTTAAAGTAAAAAATATACGCATGTACATATATATATATATATATATATGTACATGTATTATATATATATTTTTAATTTCTTTTCGACATTTTAAAGATAATGCTTCAAAATATTTTTAAAGGATATTCAACATTTAAAAATATTTTCTTAAACATTCGTAGCATGGTTCTTTTTTAAATATATGTTTCTCGTATTGTGTTTCAATATTATCATTATTCAGAATGAATAGATAATCCGCCTCTGACACCCTCCGCCCCTTAAATTTACGAATAACCGAGTACAGAGTATTTCTGTTAATTTTTGAATTGCGATTGTATGTTAAAATTTTCGAATGAAGGTCGTAACGAGCAAGTAGTGCCGATCATGCATTTCCTAGGTCATTGAATTTCTATTACGGTAAAATCTGCATCAGAGGTCGCATCCATAGGAGGTCTGCTGCGTTAGTGTTACTTAGCATTAGTAGGGCGCACCCGCAGCCTGCATAGCGCTGACGTCACGGCCCACCCAGCGGGTCACTGAGTTCACCGGTCACCTGAGACACAGCGATGTGTGACCAATAGATGCAAATATGAACGCAGTTCGAAAGTTGATTAGGTGTGGAAATCAACACTTCATTTTCTTGTTATGGTGGTTTGTGAGTGATGATCGGTTATTGGTGACTAAGGCTGCGTTCAGACGGGAGTAAAAAATAACCCAGCGTTTTTTAAAGATAATAACAACTAGAGTTGTACTTTCCCCTCAATCCGAACAGACTCTGACAAATGCAGTTAGAATACAAAAAAAAACTAGTTAAAAGCCCGTAAAAACTACTCTAAAAAAAAAGGTTTATCTAAATTTCAGTACAGAGAATAAAATTTGAAAAAGCTTTTAAGAATTTTTCTATTTTAGATTTTATACAGTATTCATGGTATCAGTATTTATCTAAATTTCAGTACAGAGAATAAAATTTGAAAAAGCTTTTAAGAATTTTTCTATTTTAGATTTTATACAGTATTCATGGTATTTCTTTATTAATAATAATAATAATAATATCTTTATTGTAATTAAATTTAACTAAAAGACATGTATAATATAATAATGTAGGTATAAAGTGGTTTATAAAGTAAAATAGAAAATAATATAATAATGGTTATAGTTGAAGTTTCACATAACCAGCCTCACTAGAATGAGTTATTATTTAATGATTAACTGAAGTACCCGGCGTTGCCCGAGGTTATGAATGATTTGGAGTAAGGCTTTGAGGTTGTGATGTGTTACCCCTACCCCTAACCCCACTCAGTAATTTTCCTCTTATTTTGAACGTCAAGTGTGCAAAATTTCACCAAGAAGAACCAAACTTCTCAAAGAGGGGGATTGGGGTGGTGGTTTTTAGAAATATCATGTAGACAGTGAACTTCCTCTTATTTTGATGGTCAAGTGTGCAAAGTTTCATCACGCTTGGAATTGAATCGTACCTTAGCAGTTGCCCGGCGTCCTTCGGATATGAAGACCCGTAATAAATAATATGATAATAATAGTTATTTTTTAATCACTGAAAATAAAAAGGTAACGGTCGCATCTAAGACTCTGAACCAGGAACTTGTTCTCCGTCATTTTTATCGATAGCATACGTCGGTTTAGGAGCTGATAATATTGTGTGCGCCAGGAATCCTCGATCTACCCAAGTTTGCAAGGCTTGGATTTTGGATGGATTGAGTTCGGTCGAGAATATCTCGGGAATTGATGGGCTGTTGTTACTTGGTAGATTAAAAATACAAATTGTTTAACACTGATATTAAATTATTTGTATAAATAATACAATGCTCTAGGAAGGCTTGATTGTCTCAACAGGAAGTTATTGAAGGCTGTTATTTACTGAGAATTTGGTGATAAAAGAAGAAGGAACAATGCGATTGATACACTTTGTAACCTTGACACTTGAAAGATATAGAAAAGTACACTAAATTGAGGTAAGTTGTCTATTAATCGGTTGCGTTCACACTGAGTAAAGTCTAACGTAAAGGGCAATCACATACTAAATTGATCTTTAAATGGTTAAAACAAGGATTAACATAGACTCTTAAATATTCAAAAATTTTAAATAAAAGTCCAATTCTTAAATTATTCCCAATTAACAAAGTATACACCCTTCCCGGTCAGGTACCTGCTGATCTCCCACCCTTGGCCCTTCACTCGCCTGTTATTATCAATCTATAACACATGTGTATCTTAGTTCATAGTTTAGTTGTTTACTGCCCTGAAGAAGCTACGGTAGTAGCGAAACTGGGTCGGCAAAAGTATAAATAAAAGTCATGTAAACAAAGTTATTGTTTTATTTAAAAAATAATAATAATATCAAAATAGGTCATACTTATAATGCAATAAAATGATCTACTATTGGGCGTGAACAAATATCACCTTCAATTAATTCCCACGTATGGTGGCTATCTTTCTGTTGACTGCAAGATTCTACCCGAATTATTTTTACAATCTAGATAGTGTCTCAGATATGCATAACTATTTTTTTGTTGTTGTATGGGACATCTATTGACTTTTTCTACAAGTGTAGGAATAATATCCATACGTGATTTGTGAATATTATCTTCAATGATAAAAAAAATATTACAATGAGTTTTATAAAAATCAACAAGATATTAAAAAATTAATATTAATTATTTCTTGTAAATAAATGCGTATTAAATTAGACCTGGACAATTTAACAAAAAATAATACCAGTACATCAAATAAGAATTTGACAGTTTTTACGATCAACCATTGAATAATGTACATGACGCAATGCAGAAAAAAAATCATTGTATTGATACATATTTTGGTAGTCGATTAATAACGTGTATTTATTGACATAGACAGATTTAGGTTACGTTTTAATATTTCCATTGCAATACAATATTATGTAAATTAATCATTTCTATATTTATTCCAATTTGATTCATAATGTCACTCGCCCGGAGTTAGTATACGAGATAAATCATAACTATTTAAAAATTCTATTAATTATTGTTTGTCGGTAATTGATGGTAATTACTTGCGGTTAAATGATTTTGACATATTGTTGCGGTCAAATAATTGAAATTGAAGGATAAGCAGTTTTTTCTACTGTTAAATTGTTGTACCTAATCTTTGCTGAATGAAAAAACAACGCATAAAAAATAAACAATGTCGAAATCAACTTGAACTGGTCGGTTATCAGTTGCATTCAAAAACTATTGAATCTGTACAAAAAAAAATCCTAAGCGGATTAAATACCAACTTCTCCAACTTGCCAATTAATCAACCAATTACTCCAACCTTGGAAAAAAGAAGACAGTCTTCTGAATTAATAAACTTCATCAGGTCTTTCGGATAACGAATGTACTATGATTACATCTTGTATGCACCGTATTGTTGCATTTCTAGTATCACGTACTTTCAGTCTTCTTTTTTGTAGTAACTATCGTGTACAACACAACAATTATCTATGATACATTCTTGATGTACTTTTATTTCTATTACTTTTATTTATTCACTACTGTCGCTAGATGGCGTTGCTCCCCAAATCAAACACGAGAAATCTTTCTCTATTGAGTTGGACATTTTCTGTTAAATAAATTTGTACTTTTTTTGTAATTAGCTATTAAGATATATCTGTACTATTAAATATTTTATATGTATTTATATTAAATAAATAAAAATCTTATTCAAAATTATTCACAAGAAGTTTGAAACCAACCATTGTTTTAGAAGTATTCACTTAAAAGTTCCCAATAGACGTTATTTAAGGATTCATAAATCATTTTATCTTGAATTATTTAATAGCAATGTTGCCTATCTCAATCTAATGTCTCGGATGTGTAGATTGTATAATGATATAGAATATTATAGAATAGCGACGATATAGACATCTTTTTAAACAGCCTCGCATATTTTAAGAAGCAAATCAGCCATTTTTTATCACGTCATGGAAAAAAAATGGTGTTATTAAAAATACTTTAACTTGTTTTATTTCTTTCATCTCTTTGATATAATATATTATATTTTTACCAGTATTATTAGAAATATAATAACATGCTTTATTTTAATTTATTTTCTTTTCTTCTCTTTCTGTACGTTAAATTCTGTTTTATGTTCTATTTCCGTTATTTATTTTTATCATTTAGCATCTGCATTGTGCATCACTCAGGAAGGCGTGTACCAGTGGCGTGCACAGAGTTCTTAAGGAGTGCAAGCAGCCGGAAAAAACAGAGAATCACTTGATTTAAAAAAAAATATATGGCTAAGCTGCTGGCTTCAGCCGATGTTAGTTGGGATTACCTGCCACATCAAATATCCAAATAACCGCTTCATTTATGCATTTTACAAGCCAATTACTGGACACATATAACATCACCCCTTTGTCTACCGCACAATTCCATGAAGGAAAGATAACAGCATACGATATTTATATCGTTAAAGTAAATAGAGGTACCACTAGTCACATTTTATAATTCTTAATTAGTTAGTTTCTAGATCACTAGTTATAAATCTTAGCTATAACTAATTAGTAATAAATCTTAAATTCAAGTTATTAAATATTAGTCTAAGTGATAAGTTATAGGTTAGATAAGTTGTATTGTAAAGCGCTCCTGAAGTGATTTTCTCACTAAAACGGAGATATAGAAAGAATACATTCATAATTATTACCGACAGATGGCACTGGTTGCTACAATTGTAATTTGTACCTATAGGCACGTCCCTTTGCGACACTAACACAAACGGTTTATCTCATAAATGAGCTTTGCGCACACATGTACATTTTTTGCGTAGAATACCGTCAATATTTGAATATGGTATTTTGCCAACATAGTTTCTTCCTTTGAAACGTTATAGTTTGACAATCAGTGGGTGGCATTGCAATTCGTAGGTAGAAAGTGGACCATAAATAACTAGTAAGTAAATGGTCTAACAAATACGGCGACCCAACAAAGCCCATTCCTGCAACGGGGGAAGCTTTTTGGGTAGCATGGAAGGATTAACAAAGTGTAACCAAACTGATCAGCTTTTAATATCAATATCTATAGAAATTGGAACAACGTGTGTATAATTTAGTAACACGTTAAAGTAGCAATTTGCACGTTTTGATAGCCTTTATGTTACAAGCTCCTCGGATTAAACTATCCCAGGCGGAGCTACTCGCTTTATCCGCGTTGGAAGCTTGAATATAAGGTAAAGCAAAGCTCTTGTTTATTGACGAAGTGCTGGCGCTGGTGCCCTTTGAAAGGCACTAAATAATGTGGAACTGACTTAAGTGGATAGTTTGGAAAGCGTGCACGGGTTATTACGGCCGTCAATTTCCTCGTGAAACTATCAGGCCAGCGGAAAAAAATCACTTTATAGCCAATATTATTTACTGTATATTATAAAATATGAGCAGTATTCGTTCTCAACTTTGCTTTGCATCGTACAATATATTATTATAATAATTAAATATCAGCATGAAAAATTGACATGTTTTTTTTTCGTTTTGTCTGGAAATTGATGATTTGCTTCTAATCATTTTAAGCTTTTTCTAAATTTTGTAACTGTTTAATTTCCTGATTGAAATGTCAGAAATGCAAATATGTAGAAAAAATTATATGGATTCATCCACCGCCGTCAAAATGGATTGACTTGCCTTAACATACCATTTCAGCGGCTGGAGACGGTCACGTGACACCCATTTTGGGACCAGCATAGTTTACTGGCGTCCATATTTGTATCGCGTGATTTTGACAGCGGAAAGCAAAGTATAAGACATTTATAAAAGAGTTTAACTAAATACTCTAAAAAATATTCGTTTTTCTTAAACAAGCTGAAATTTTTTACTTATTTGCTGTTTCTTGTTACATGATTACCGCACAAGAGTCCCAACTGCTCCCAACCATCTGGAGCCAGTGAGACTATGGCATTACCAATTGGGGAATGTTGTGAAGCTGAAGGTATTGGGGAGGTAAAGGAGACGGGGAAGAGGAAGGTGGGGAATACCTGGCCATTCAGATCTGGTCACCAAACAAGGCAAAAAGCCATTTCAACCAACGTTTCAATTCTGAATGGTGGTATTTCACCAGGGCGATACTGAGAGTTTCTTCCACTCTGGAACGTGCGCAAATATAATATATATTATTTTTAAACGAATTAATTGTGAAACAACACAAATTAATTAAATAAAAAAACTACTTGCCCACGCCGGGATTTGAACCCGAGACCTTCGGATTCGTAGTCGAGAGACTTACCCCTCGACCATGGAGGCCGTCAAACGTCGTTTTACTTAAATTGCTCCGAATAACCTCCCCCCCTTGTTTTTGTTTCTTCCCCTTGCGTGTTAGGGTATCTATTTTCATTATTTGCTCTTTGGTTACATCAGACTTTCAGTGCATTTCACTATAATTCGTTCATCACTACATGAGCTAAAAATTAAGAAAAATTTTAGATGCAAGAAAGTTTAATCAAGAAGTGGATAGTTTTGGAGTAACAATATATTCTTCCAAAGGAGCGTGTAGTATTCCAGTTCTCTGCTTATAGTTCTTAACATAATATTGGGTTGTATTACGCCCAGCAATCCGTAGAATCTTGTAGTGGAGAATGGAGTGAGAAAGAGACCTATGAGGTAGACAGTCCTACAAGTTCCATATCGGAGACTTTGCAATCGGTAAAGAACTGTCAGCTACTGGAGGCAATCATCCAATGAATATATATCACAATGCGAGATCACGAGGATCGAGATCCAGAAGAAATACCATCAAATATTGTTATAACCGCTTGCCTAACGGTCAGCACCCAAAAATATACACTTTTTATTATCATAAAGCAAGACACACTATGAATGATTTATCAGTAAATTCTATACGGTTATTTGGGAAAATGGGTTCAAAAGACAAACACCCTCAAACGGTAATCTTTTAAATCTTCTCCATATATAGAAATGAATTTTTGTCGGTATATCCTCGATTTTCTCGAAAATTACAAATCCAATATGTAAAACTGTTACTATAATATTTTAAAATTATTATGAAAAACATTGAACCCGCCATGTTGTATTGAGGTTAGCTCATAAATATACAACTCTGATTAGCCACAGATTACATACTCAAAAGAAGTAATTTGTTTTACTAGAATTTATTCAAAATAGAAAAAACAAGTAGCTACCTACTTAAGAAATTTTTTTTTAGATATGTTTTGAAAAAATAAATATTTGGAATGAATTAAAATTTTGCAATTAATGTTTCAATATTTCTTTATTTACAGATAGTAATAATCGTCACAAAGCATTATTTTCGCTGTGAAATCATTTATGGCACCCAAACGACAAGCTAGAATTCACAACTTCTCAACTTTATTCCAAAAAATAAAATAATAATAATAATAATAAGCAAGGCCGAATTTTTTGATAAAACAATCAAAAATGCCTACAGTTATTGATTAAAAATTATTAAAGTTTGAGGATTCTTGTCTTTTAAACGTTTATAATGTTCAAAACTACCCTTATAGAATTTACAGATAAATCATTTGCAGTATTTCCTGAGTAAACAACCTACAAGGCGATGTTTGGAGCCATTTTTGAGAGCTACCCCTTAACGTTGAAATTATAAAGTTTCTTCACCAGTATTATAATTTTTCCATGCCTTTGATTATATACATACATTTTTATGACCGGTCAGTGGCTGAGTTGGCATCGCGTCTGGATCTCACCCAGGCATCGTGAGTTCAATTCCTCGGCTGGCTAAGTCCTCCATTACGACAAAAGCAACATCTTCCGCTTACTGTGATGGTGGGAGGAGATTTTCAAATATTTTCAGGTTATTCGTAATGAGGGGATATTTGTCTTTCTTTAAAAAAAAGGTTATTTAAATTTCTTTGATATATTATTTTTTTGAATTTATACTTATGCGTAAAAAAGCATAATTTAAGTGTATATAAATAAATAATAAAGAAAATATATAACATTGTTGAGAAATAGAGTGGTGTAGGAATGTCTGAATTGTGCCCGAGCAAATAAAGGCCTACTAAACGAATCGAGAGGGTGTGCTGTTTCTATTTAAATAATTTATCGAGGTTTGATTGGTTATTTATTATAAATACAACGGCGCATGGCGTTTCACTTATCCAAACACGGCATCCTTGTTCTTTTGTCACTTAACACCTGCGGAATGCGCCGGACAGTGCAACGGAGACGTAGGTAAGGTCACAGGTCACGGTGCGGCACTGGACATAACTGTAGCCCATTATTACACGCTTCAGAAACACTCAGACTGCAAAGTACCCCCCAGTCGGTCGCGGAGACATAAATAAAGCTAACATTGTAATTCACGCGCTGTGTATTTTGTGCAATTTTTAGAATGTGATTGCTACAAGAATATCAGACCATACTTATATTCGAACGGATTATTAAATTTATCGACAATCTGGTCATAAACTTGATATTTGAATGCTTTTTGCATGTAAATTGCGACCTAATATATGCAAAAATTGAAAGGTCAACTCTCTTTACAATCGATTTACCTACTATTTATGGTGGGTTATGTAAGAATATTCAATTTATCTGTTTTCTCGTAACAAACAAACAGTTAGAATATAAAGCACCCATTAACCGCTACCTGTCCACTGTCCGTCTAAGACACAACACGTGGAACTGATTATAATATGTAGTGACAGTAGGAGTTTATTAAATTGAAGTAATTTAACAAAATCAAGTACAGAAACAACATTCTCTCACGATCAAAAATATGGAGTCGTCTCTATCAAAATGTCGCGTTAATTAATGAACAAGATGGTGGATTCATTAAGAATGCACCGAAATAATTACTTAATAAAGAAAGTTTCTCCACCTGGACCGAAAACAACTAACAGGTAGTTCTGCCTGCTTTCTGTAATATGTACGTGAATATATTTTTAAATTGCCAATGAAGCGTATTCCATTTTGTTGAATCCGCTCATATATGGATTCAACGAAATACGAAACGATATCGAATTCAATTTATTTGGAATTTACTTGTTTCTGTGAAATTAATTGAATTATTTACGAACCTGCCATTAAAAAGTCGCTCATATTCAGGATTGTGAAAGAGCTATTTTTTGTACCTGACTTGCGCACGTATTTCTCGTATGTCCAAACTTTTCCGATTCCGTAAAAGTGTATCACAAAACATGCAAGGCTGCTCTCTGACGGTCCGGTGAGGAATGAACATTTCACTCGCTACTGGAGACACTGCGCAGAAAAGTCCCACAATGGACTGGGTTGCAAACCGTTACCTTACTTTAGCAAACTTGACTTTTCTGTGCAGTGTCTGCAGTAACGAGTGAAATGTTCATTCCTCACCGGACCGTCAGAGAGCAGCCTAAGGTGTACACGCAATATTTCTGTATGCTCATGAATTTATCCAGTCACAAGTAGGTTTAAACTATGAAAGCTCACGTTCTATGAAACAACGTTATACGAATGTATTTTTGGGGTTGGAGGGCGATACTTGTCTCCCGAACTATTGCAACGCATCACAAGTTATTTGTAATTTTGCCAAATAGGATAACCCGAATAAGATGGATAAGTTAATTCACGGTAAAGTCGTTTCCTTCGGTAAATTAATAAGAAACTCCAATGAAAAATATTATGACTTAAAAAATAAAAATTCATATAGATCAACAAACGCCCATTCACAATAGGTATATAAATTTTATTGTATATGATGGTACGTTGACTTTATAAATCGTTATTTAAAAGTGAATAAAAAATCAGCTATCAAAGCACATGTTGGTAATGTCACATTCAGAACATCTGAATTTCTGGTTCTGGAAGTGTATGAATATTTGGTAATGTTTTCCAGTCGAAATACTCATATTTTTAAAAAAGGAAAATGCTTTCAGATTCATAAAAATAAATGAAACAAAGTACAAAAGTGTTTTAATTTCAATTCTAATACAGTGGAATTCCACCACGAATTAACAGTCCAAAAACTGGACTCACTATTTTTTTAGTAAAATTTTCTAAAGACGTAAATAATTTTATTACTTAGGTATGTTTAGTTATCGTTTACTATGAATAGAATATAAAATGATATATGGTGAAGCTTATCCCTGTTTTAACATTTGACATTTTAACTTCAAACCGACCTACCATACATTTGGAGCGTTTTGGCGGGATTGATAAATTTAAAATTATTTTATCTATGAAAACTAGCTTTAGAAAAATAATAAAATACACTGATATTTATGTTAGAACGTCATTATTGATAAAAACATGTACTAGAGTTCCTTATTCGAGCTTACGGATTGTTTTTACTCTTATAAATGCCCTTGGAACATCTTTAATCGGAGGGCATGACTAAGACCCGTAATACAACTATTATAAGGTTCATATATTTGCCAATCTTTGTTGAATTGAAATTACTTCCATAAAGACGCCCAACCCCCGCGTGTGAAGTGAAAATTAATACACAAAGGAAGTGTTTTGAATGCACCGCCCGCGAGTGCAATTCCCCGAAGGATCATTATGGCATTCCCGCTCACTTGTGAAAATACTCTTTTTGATAATTACAGGCAATTCATTATTCCTTTTGCGGGTCATTTGGGTCAGTTTGAAATTGCGTCGAATAACAGCCGCACTGCAACACGCTTCTTACAAGCAGAACGTTGTAAAAGCTCAACGTTGCAGAGTGAAATTAAATACTGCTCAATTTTAATACAGCGGAATTGAACAATTAACGTTTAACAAGTTTTAAGTGCCTCGAGCCGCCGATACTATTATTGAAAATATCAGATTATCTGCTTTGTTAAGTGATTGATGCACAGATTTTTCTATAAGCTCGTACGATATATATGTATTTCCGACTAATCAGTTGATCTATGAATATATTTAATACTCAGTGTACTGTATATGTTTTCTTTTAAGCTTGTCCTTGCACCATAAACTGTTTCACAACAGATAACAATCAGATATTATATGCATGGCTTGTTCTTGGAGGCAGAGCTTATGCTGCACATAAAGAAACAATAGTAATGCACGCTCACAGATGGCGCTAATTTAAATATTTTAGAAGAAAAAACACTTTCAGCACGTAATGCTTTTAAATATTGAAATTAATTTCTTTGTTGGCGGGTGTACACACGGAATATGAAACGGAATAAATTGTTACTATGGATTTAAAGCTCAGGTCCTTCAAGAAACTTATAAAAATAATATATATATATATTATTGTAAACCTAACATATACAGTATTTTTATAAGTTTCGTAAAGCACGTGCGCTTTAAAATTACAATAAAATTTATTCCATTTCATATTCCTCATACTCGTATATATCCGCAAATAAACAATTCATCTGAATATTTAAAAGTGCTAAAAATGTTTTTTTTTTTTTACTTTTGAATTAGCGTCACCTATGAGCGCGTATCACGTTTCGTTTAACCTAAAATTCATTTCACTTAGGTACAGAGTTTATTTATTCATTAAATGTACTAATAAAAGAAATTCCTTTATTACAGGTAAGAATCTTCCACTTGCTTCGGATTTTACATGTCTCCTGAGTTAACGATACAAATTGCACTAGGTAAGTTTGAACTTTGACATATAAATAATCTATGTACCTCAGAGTAATTCTGTTCTTTGTTTAATTTTGTAGGTCAAACATTTCGCCTTTCATTACGATGACAGTTTGATACTTATTTAGTGGGGCGAATCAGTCATCACGCTTAATAATAAAACTCGAGAAAGAGAAATGGCTAATCACAATCTCCTTTGACTGCTAAAACTGTTGTGCCTTTATTTGAAGACCACCTGCAGAGAGATTCCTATCAAATTAAACAATTATTATAATTAGTTATTGTTAATCCAGACAATAAAACGATGGCCGCTAAATTAATTGAGCGGGAAATCGACTACTCTCGATGTTCTCGTATTATAAAAGTCTGTGTGGAATCAAGTTCCCACCGGACAAACTGTATGGTTATTATAATTGTGTTTTAAAAGTTCAATTTAAGAGAGGTCAGTGAAGGTTAGATTGCAGGAAAACGTTATGCGTTTAATTTTAGAAGCTGGTCTATGTTTATACGAGATGGGATACAAGGTATATGGTACACCTGCACTGGGCACTACTTGGTTCGTTTGATTGAAACGTGTACGTACCTGCACATGAGTTTAATAATGTGTGTGATGGTATTTTTGTATCATTCTTCATTTACTGCAACATGTTCTACATCTGTAATATGTGTAATATATTGGTTTTTAATATTATGGTAAATAACATAAGAGTCGATAATAATCTGTGTTTTTATTCAGCGAGGATGGGAAGAGAGCTTGGAATACCACAAAGTAATATTATTTTTAATCATTGAAGAAGATAATATTAACACATCCCAAATGAACCATGAAAACCGAAAAAAACAACAGAAAATAAAAAGATTTCAGTTCAGTAGAGATGCGACTGACATCTTTTTATTTTCTGTTGTTTTTTCGGTTTCGTGGTTCATTTGGGATGTGTAAATATTATCTTCTCCAATGATTAAATATTACAATGAAGTTATAAAAATAAATTGAATAATATTATTTTATTTAACTATGTATTTTTTTAAATAATTTAATTTTTTAAATATTATTAAAATCATTTAAATTTATATTTGGACAGCGCCCCTGAGGTGACTTTTCACAAAAACGCCGCTTCACAAATCATACAAATATTTTTATTATTATTACTTCATCCACATTCGCCACAGCGCCCTTGAGGTGATTTTTCACAAAAACGGCGCTATAAAAATCATCCAATTATTATTATTATTCATACATATCTACTTTGGTTGCATTTTACATCTGCTTGTAGCTAAAATACTATTCTGACGCTCTGTTCTCAGTCTATTATCTGTATGTATCAACCCATTTAAGCGTCCCTTTCTTTCGCCCATTTCTCGTTACGTTTAAATTGGCATTGCATTAATTTGGATTCCTTACCTCACTCACGCTTTGGGAGTCTATATAATTTTCATGTAAATGAGATAAAGTCATACTTTCCCATTACGTCGCTCATGTACTCTTTTTTACAATAAGAGAACTTTTCCCTCCTTTTCCTTCAAGGAAATACTGCTAGATGGCGTCAATTACATAATATACGTTTAGTATAGTGCATCGCAAGGTGAGGTATATTCAATATTTAAAAAAATTAAAAGAGCAACTTCGCAAGTACTTATTTGAAATAAAAAAAAACTTTTTATAATTCTCGATGATTAAATTGCTAATTAAAATAAGTATTTATTAGGTTGATTAGCTATCTAACTACTTTTTGTATTGGCTGATGAAAGCAACAGTAAAAAATAGCTATAAACACATGTCTTGCCATGGCGTTCTCACAATTTCTGTAAAAGCTGTGGGCGTGTCACTTCATGATATATACGAAAACATATTTAGGTTGGTAGCTGAATCTTTTCTCTTTAAATCGTTTTAAAAATTGTGAGAAAGAAGAAGATTTAGCTGTAAAAAGATATACATTTTAAAATAACATAAATTAGTTTTAATTTTCAGGTAGTTGTGATTGTTTTAGAAAAGTATCTAGGACAAGAAGCAAAGAATCAAAAAGAGTGGAAACTGGTTTGCCAGGTACTCATGTAGGTTCCATACATCTTCTAAAGATGGTGATATCGAAGGTCTTGAGCCTGCCACTCTTAATTCAGCATAATTGCTACACGAACATACTCTCACGTTATGGAAATTATTTATTCCGTACACAAAGTTGATACTTCACAATTTTAATCACCCTTTTGCAAATCTTCCAAGGTCCTCATCTTACCTTGAAGTCGTTTCGACTTAAACAGATAATGCGATCGAAAAAGAGCAAAACACGCAAAACCTTTCTGATATTTGGAGTATATTCAGCCTTTTGAGCGGTTGTTGCAATACGACACGTGACAGCATTTATTGCACAAGAATCATTTTACCAATTGATTTCATCTCTCGTATAAATCATCGAAGATAAGGCTAACGCATAGCAACCAATTAATTAAAATGACGAAACATTTTTTTGTAGTAACGCTTGTGAAATTTTAAGTTTATCAGATTTTCAGTACAGAACAACATGTGTGTTTTCAATTGCTGAAATGATCGATGGGTTTTGGTTTAAAATGTGAAAGAAGACGTGGTTTTTGTGATGTTTTTTATGCGGTTAATGGAAAGAGATTCGATTCCACGTAAGTAAAATTTCTCAGTCGTATTTCATTACATTAGGATGGTACGTAGATACTAGGTAGATATCTGATTTCTTTGTAAAACTCGCAAAGAGATAGATACTGTAGGCCTTTATATACACTTACCGACCTTGAAAAGTAGGGCATTAGGTTTGTCGATAAAAAATGGCACAGAATAAGGTATTCATATAGTTCTATTTAGTGAATTTTTACAGCAAGTTTGCTTTGCTCTACGAGCTTAATCTGTTAAATTTAATAAGAAAATCTATTCACCAATGGCATATCCTAATAAAATAATGAACTCTAAAAAAAACATTAAAAAATGTGACAAATTTCTGATAAAAATGCATTTTTTCATGAATTTTGTAAGCAACTTGTAAACTCATGTATTCAGTTCGGGGAAGATGATGATAAAAAGGCCAATTTCAAATATTCAACGCACAATTCATATATATATATATACCAACTTAAAAACTACACACACCCTACCTTTAAATATTTCTATTTTTTAAACTGTCAATCAATGGTGGAATTCTATATTAATATAATTTTTTTTATTAAAAAAAAATTTATAACTATCTTCCATTTTTTATTTTCGACCGGACCGTTTTCACCTTATCTCGGGAATCTTTAGAATGATACAAACAAAACTAAACCTATGGTATATATATATATATATATATGGCATCTATGTCAGGAATGACTCCCATTACTCTTTTTAGTAAATCGCTGTCCCATTGCTATTTCTAGTACTTTACTTTTGGTCGTAGAGCAATGCACGCCACTGCTAGTAAGGGATGCTTTATCATATAAAATTACATCCAAAGAAGTGTTTTCATGATTTAAACAACACGGTTTATTGAGATTTAAATATTAATCAAACAGTTCCACATATTACATTAATTGGAAGAGTTGTTGTTTATATTTAAATTAGGTATATATATGTAAACATAAATGGACAAGAAGTGAAAGGCATTAAGGTTAAAAAAAATTTAACTATATTAAATGATATTAAATGACATATCAGATATTTTACACATTATTAAAATGCGGTTTTGCAAGCAAGGGTTACGAATGAAAAAAATGTAGGTGTATCTTTTCCAGTGCTGTTTAATTTTTATAATTTCACAACGCATAAGTTAAGAATCGCCATTTTCCAAAAAGTGAAGGGGACAAGCAACGGCGACCTTCACAAATGATGATAGATAAGACTGCCTCGTTATCTGAAATAAATTAAGTAGGTACAAAATAAGGTAATTTTAACGTATATTCACATCTGTTGGTACCGTGCACTGAAAACATGTACAGTGGCAGGTACAGCACAGAAGGGAGTACTCACATTACACCCTCCGTGAATGTGTTCATAGTTACCCGCCGGATTGATGGTAAAGAAAGAATAAAAGAGGTTTATATTTTAGAGATTTCGGGGTTGTATCCATCAGACTTCTTATCGGGGACGCTGGGTATTAGTAGCCTTGCCAAAATATGGAAAACTGCCATGCTTATAATGGCCGACAAACTTCTTAAACGGTCATATGAGTAATCCAGAAATTTTAGAAAAAAAATGTCCTTTGTGTCCTGTCAATTTTACAAGAGCGCGTGCGTACAGATCTTTCCTTGTTCCGAGGTGCAGAACCTATCTATTTTTAGTAATACCCATCGGAAGAATGATCACGTTCTTAAATGAGCTAACGTTGAATTTCTACGTTAATATTGTTAAATTCAAAATGCTGATAAGTATATAACACCCACTGTTAATAAACTAATAATATAATGTACTTTTGTCATTAGAATAATTTCTGTAAATGTACATTTAAAATAAAATAATTAAAGAAATAATGAAAGCAACTAATTTTGGCTTGCCTGCCACCTTACGTGTCTGCACTGCGCGGTGCTGGAAGACGTGAATCGAACTTTAATCGTAGTCTGGTGTTTTAGAGTAGACGAAAAATGAGGACGCTGCGACCGTTTAAAACGTTTTAAATGACAACATCAAGATAGCTCATAGGAAGATTGCGCCCTCGACGTGATTTTCCCACGAAAACGGCGCTATAGAAGTAATCCAATTATTGTATGTTTAAAAAGGCATAATGGTCCAAGTGCATGTTTTTTACTTTACTTACGTGAAATTAGTGGTACTTTCCGAAAGATGATGATTCTACATCACATTTTAAGACTAGGACAATCAATTATATGGAAATGGTGACTTACTGTATTTCTGAATTAATTATTAAATAAAAAATAAAACAAGTTCACATTACAAAAATATTAATAAAAAAGGTAAAAAAACAAATTACGATGTTTCGAATTGCTTCTTTAAAACGAACTGTCAAATTCAAAAACGTTTTTTTTTATATGGGAACAAAATTTCAAAGACTTTGTTAGCAGCTTAGTATTACAAATAGTAATAAAAAAAATGTAGTTTCACTTAATTGAATGCCTATATGTTATTGCCAAGGTATATATCCCGTGCCTAGGTGTTCACGTTATCCGTGAACTATAATAAAGCCGGCCATGTCAACTGTTCACTTGAGCTTTCTGCTCGAGCGATCGCATGTCTCTCGCTTTGACGAAAGTGAACTAATTTGAATACGTTTTATATTGCGACATGACAGTTAATGTCAGACTGGGGTGGATCGGTGGTAGGGGAGGGGTGGGAGGTCGCATGGTGGTCAGTGTCGGATACAGCTGTCAAAAAGCGACCTTCATTTTTCATATTCCGACATATTTTTCGTCAAATTGCAAATATTAATTAAAGAGCGCCGTGTAGCGTAAATTCGCATATATACCTATACATATTTTGTTCACTTTAAGGCGATGCAATGGGAAGTAATGCAAAATCATATTTTTTTGGTTTGAAAATTTGATGGCCTAGAAATATCATAGATCATTTAATTAAACAGAAGTAGAACGCACCTAGGTCTCTTCTACATAAAAAAATATTTTAAGTTCAAAATACTTACGAACACTCTTCCAATATTGTCGAATTGCTCATTGCGTAAAATTTTCAAAATATGAAAAAAAAAAGTTTTAATAATTATGCGTGAGCTGTACAAAATAAAACAAACAAAAAAATCTGATTCACAAAAAAATGGATTAAAAGTATTGATAGGGCATTTACGGCTGCACTCACCCAAATTTGAAGTTATTGATTTAACCGTTTACGGGGTATTATTAAATAATATGTAAAATTACTGCCTCAACACAGGTTAGCCTATTGGGGTGGGTTATGTGAAACTTCAACTTATAACTATGCATTTCTGTTCTTTACATATCACCTACTGTTATTATATTATTTACTATTTTCCTTTTTGTATATCTACTTTATAGACCACTGTACACTTAATTACAATAGAGATACTATTTTTATAACCTGAAAACGTGTCATTAGAGTAGTAATCGATTTATTTTAAATTAAAATACGAATACATAATATACTGACTTGTGAGTTTGAACAATTCTACATACTAATTGATAAACTAAAGTTCTTAAAAACTTAAGACAAGATTTTTGTGCATAGCGCAAAGGGTAACAAATATTTTTATAAACAATAATTATTAGCCTGAAACACTCATCCAAATTGAAAAAAACCTTTCCGAGCAAAGATAAATGTCGCCGACAGGACTTGAACCTGCACCCTTCTGATGTCCGGTCAGATGCTCTACCGTTGAGCTACGTCGGCTTATCGCAAACCCGCCAAGTTAATCAATATATACTAGTGTTTCATTCAATAATTACTGTTTTTATTATATTTTCACCTGTAAACAACCAACTTTATTAGTATGAGAGAGGCTTGTAACGGCTAAATCCCTCAAATAGATGGCGTCGAGACAAATTATGTCTACATTTTATTGGTGAAAATTGCTTTGACTTGTCAAATATTTATTAATTGATAAACTAAAGTTCTTAAAAACTTAAGACAAGATTTTTGTGCATAGCGCAAAGGGTAACAATTATTTTTATAAACAATAATTATTAGCCTGAAACACTCATCCAAATTGAAAAAACCTTTCCGAGCAAAGATAAATGTCGCCGACAGGACTCGAACCTGCACCCTTCTGATGTCCGGTCAGATGCTCTACCGTTGAGCTACGTCGGCTTATCGCAAACCCGCCAAGTTTATCAATATATACTAGTGTTTCATTCAACAATTACTGTTAATCAATATATACTAGTGTTTCATTCAACAATTAAGTTTTTAAGAACCCAAGGGGCCACAGAGTTCCAATAAAGCACAAAGTTTCACACGGATTCTGACGGCATCTCATCGACTAATCACAGTGCCAAAGCTCTGTTATGATGAAGTATATAATGACCACTCGCTGAACCAGAACACACACGAGAAGTTCGGACGGGGTCTCTTTTCTCACCAATCAACCGCCAAAATCTTCACTTCCCACTTTCTAAAGGTATCCTAGTTTTCAAAGTAAATACGGGTGTATGCAAACAATAATAATTACCACGTCTCGTATGCGCCCCGCTTTTGACGTGTTGATACAACGAGACCTGTTATTAGCTTACTTTGGTAATTGAGTTGTAAGATAAACCGGTGTAATTTTTATAATATATATTTCTACGTTGTCTCAGTAAGAATTGCGTTTTTTTAAAGCTTGAATTAATCGCGCTTTACCGTGCAATTAATATGGCTGATTTAATAACATTGTACATTTTTCTGAAAGGTCAGTTTGTTTGAACAAGCTTTGCTTTCAAATGAAATTGTAAAAATACATAGATTGTTGTATTCTTAACGGTATTTATTTATACTCATAGTTGTTGTAAATAACTAAATATTAATAACTATGGATAATTTTCTACCTAATCTTAAATTTTCAATTCGTAAAATTGAACAACAAAAAGAAATATTTAAATATATAAAAATGAATGTTTGCCTGTCTGTCCTTGATTCTCTTAAAAATTACTGCATCAGTTTTGCTGTAAATAGCACATACTGTTCTTATTAGTTTCGGAAAGGTTTAGAGAGTAGTTTAAATGAAATCCAATATGTAAAACTGTTGCTTAAATGTTTTGAAATTAGTATGAAAAACATTGAACCCGCCATGTTGTATTGAGGTTAGCCCATAGATATATCACTCTAGTTAATCACAGATTATATATTCAAAAGAAGAAGGTTTGTTTGGGTAGAGTATCTTCAAAAAGGAAAACACAATTAGGTACCCACTTAAGAACTTTATTATTTAAATATATTTTGAAAAAAATAAATATTTGAAATGAAATAAAATTTTCTTTATCACATTGTTTAGGGATAGTAATAGTCGTCACAAGGTATTACTTTCACTGTAAAATCAATTATGGCACTCAAAAGACAAACAGGAATTGAAAACTTTAGAACAACTTATGAATATTCGCCTCTGTAGCTAATTTCTTGGAATGGTACTGACACTATGTTATTCCTGGATTTGCTCGTTATTTTGTCTTTGTACCTACTGTGATGTGTATTGCACCTATTTACCATATATACTATATATGTAAAAGCCCATATAGGGCGTATATAATACAATAAATAAATAAATAACTTTATACTGTAACCATATTTATTTATTGCCGGGTACACATCAGCTAGTTTCAGATAAATACCATCTCTTCTTTTGCCACTAATCTTCTAATAAATTGATATAGAAGGATAAAATAGAGTACGTAAAAGTCGTATCTTCCCCAAGCTTAAATTTTCTAATAAAATGCCATGTTAGTTTGTTTTTCCATAACCGTTTGTACATAATTAAATAGAAAATATGAAGTAATATTTGTACAGCGCCCTTGGGGTGATTTTTCACAAAGGTGTACAAATTATTCAATTATTATTATTATTATTATTACTATTCGCACTGTTTTATATAATAATGACGTATTTTGTTGTTCATTTCAGTGTGTAGTACAATAAAACGATTGTGCACACCTCTCTCATGAAACATGAGTGTCTTAAAGACCCAGGTTTACCCCTTCTTATCCTCATTAAAATCATCTAAGATTACATAGACCCTGAGGGAACGTATTTTCCTTAGGATGCGTGGAGTTGCCATGCATTAAAATATCGTTGCACCTACTGCAATATGTACCTGATACAGATTGAACAATCACTTTAACCGCCCGTCCTTTGGGTTATTATTAAAAAAGTAGGTTAAAAAATGTCTTTTTTTTTTCATTTGATTTCCTAATAACTGTGTGACTAGTGACATAACTTATATGGGAGAGACGAAAATACCCCAACACATCCGTTAGTTTCGGCTGACCTCAAAATACTAAACGAGATGACGCAGGAACAAACTTGACGGATACGAATGTTTTGAGGGTTTTGGGAATAGGTTTTTATTGTACCTGAACATACGGGATACGGCTTGTTGCGTTCGGGCGATAATATAGCGTCCTTATTACGTACGTTCATATGGGTAGGTCGGTAAAATTAGGATCTAGCGAAATAATACGTACAAATAGTGTACATAAATAAGTCTAATGTAAATAAACAAATATTCAATACATTAATTAGAAATATTTTGTTTATACCACTGTTTTTAACATATAAATCTACATGTTTCAGAAACAAAGCTCCCTCATATACCCCTCATCAGGGTAAACAATATAAATCATATTAAGTAAATTGTTTATACTGACTTTGCTTCTGAAACATGTAGATAATTATATATTAAAAATAGTGGTTTAAACAAAGTAATTATTTTCTTCAAATGATGTAAAATAACTTTGTAGAATCATATTTGTTAAATTAATAATAACTACTTTCTTTAAAACCACTGTATTTAATTTGTAAATATCTACCTGTTTCAGAAGCTAAGCTTCCAACTTCGGGATAAACAATTTACCTACTGTAGTAAGTTTGTAGGTAAACCGTTTATGCTGGAGAGGGGAGCTTTTCTCCTGAAATATGTAGATATTTACATATTAAATACAACGGTTTTAAACAAAGTATTTACTATTATTTTAATAAAGTAATACTTATTAATTTATCAATTAAGACGTCATAAAGTGAATACCCATATTTTGAAAGAAAAAAAATATTCCACCTTACTCAAGAGCCAGTATTCATCATTGGTGTAATAATTGTAAAAATAATAAACAACAAAAAAATAAATTAAGGAATTAATAAAAACCGTAAAGAAAGCATATGGTTTTTGGTACCATATATAATACATAAATAAATACATTGGACGTACATCAAATTAAACCGATTGTTGATAGTGCATATATGTACAATACAATTGTTATTTCGAGTGTCATAGTAAAAATGTGCAAATTTTTTTTACGTATCGTTTAAAAAACCGAACCCAGCATTGGTCAATATGATTTTTTGAATGGAAACGACAGGTCGAGATAATTATAGTTCGCATTATTATGGGTGTTATGGAAGCAATTGAGTTATCAAACCGCGATACAATGAAACTGCCTTATAATAATGCTGCCACGATTGAGACGTCGTGTAGCGTTACCAAACTACTAACTACTCCACACCACTCCACTCTGAGCTCGAACACCCAATTATAATTATCAACTTCGACAAACTCGTTATGGAGAAGTGCAATCATTAATTCTGCTGATTGCCACACATCGCAAAGGGTTTATATTTCGATAGCGTAGGTATTGACACACAGAATAATTATCGTTCTGTCATTATATCACTATATTGGAATATTCCATTAACTGAAGGCATTACGAATCTACATTGAAACGTAGGGAAAATTTTATAAACAATGTACTAAACTTCCGTATTTGCTCATAACCAAAACTATGGATTCTAACGGTTATTTGTTGAAGTTCGTAGAAACAAACATCCCTGTCGTTAATAGCGTATTTTTACAAAGTATGGGTATCGTTAAAAATGTGTGTAAGATTATTTAAAGTTCATGTAAAAATATTTAATTTTAATATTCTCGTCCATAATTATTGATGTAGTAAAATGTCATTACGATGGAGATAACGCCACTGGCTGGTAAAACGGCTCTCTCCGATGTTGGTCAGCGTGAAGTCAACAACGCCATATTCACGAATAAAACGAACATGTCGCTTTGGCGGCAAATCGAAAATGACTTATTTTTAATTAGTCTACAAAAATGATTGGAAAACGTAAAAATAGATTTTAAAATGCCGTCGTTTTCGTGATTTTATTCGACAATAAAAAAATCCTGTCAAAATATCCGTTTTTTTTCATTTTTTATAATAATTTCAGTATAATTTTGACATTTTAAGGTAAGGTATAAACATAAAAAAATAGATACATATTATACAACTTTTTTTTTAGTCCTCCTCACTAGGAGATCCTGTAGGAGGGAGTTTCAGCTGCTTCTATATTTCAACTTCAAGGTTTGGGTAGGGTATTTTCAGTAACTTCTATGAGGTTGTTTTAAGAATACTAGTCAGTTATTCTTCTATTAATTCCTTAAGCCAAGTTTTGCTGTACTTAATAAAAATCAGAGATTCTTTGTCCAAAAGTAGTATTACTAGTTGCTTTGCTCTGGTATTATGATTATGAGGATTGATAGCCATTTTATCCTATTGATATGATGAACCAGAATACTTTCGGATAAGATGTTTTGTTCACTTGGAACTCCGAATGCCATCTTTCTGGCAATAGTCATCACCACTTTTGATTAATACCTATTTGAGATAGCACATTATTTCAAGAATGATGTTTGTGAGCTGTAAGTGCATTGGCCGCAATAATTCTTCGCCCACAATACAAACAGGTGTATCTCATATTTTGCAATTTTCCTAGAGACCCCAAAAACTGTTTTTTTTTTGCCGGATTCTTATACATTTTTCGCTAACAGGATTTTAATTACACATTTTATTATCCCATTAGCGACACATGTAATAAAATTTATAAGAATCCAACGAAAAAATACAGTTTTTCGTCTCCCAAAAAAGGTAAATATGAGATACGACTTTTTGTGCTGTGGGCGACGTATTGGTCGCCAATTATACATAATTTTTGTGCAACGGTGCTTTTTGACAACGAATCAAGGCCAATCTCATTTTTAAATCACTGTCTTTGAAATAATTTAAGTCAGTTTCGAGAATAAGCACTGTTTTTTTGCTTATAAAATCACGTAACTGATTGTTCGACTACCAACTGACAAATATGACTTTTGGAGAAAAAACAAAACGAATGGTTTTCTATTTAACTGGCCAGTATCGGGAAAAAAGCGACAATTAACCGGATAGTAACTTTACGGACATTGAAATCCGGTGGAATACAAAAAAAATGTACCCAGTTGAAAATGGTATGAATCTTTAATTGCGGATGTACTGAAACTGCCCATTAGAATTAAATTATTAATGTTCACCAAAAAAACATTATTAAAATCCATATAACTAGCAGCAAACCTGGAGATGAAGTGCGGACACGTTATTAGTATGTTAGTTATTTTAGCTATTGTAGTTAAGTTAACTACTTAATAGCTGTAATCGGATTTCATCTGACATTGAAAAAACTGCATAACTCATTTAGGAAAAGCTCGTAGTATAGAATTACTCAAACATTTATGATTATCCATTATAACGTCTTGCTTAACATACTCTCTTCAACAACAACAAAAAAACTATATTAACAATCAAGTAAAAAAATACATACTACTTATAATTTGTAATTTAGAATAAGCAGTAGCTATGTTGATAGTACGTATTTATAAAAACTGTATTCGGATTGCCTAGTTCCCGTCAATCTCTTTTATACACATGTATATAAGGTGCAGTATGCAGGTTTTAATCAAATATGATCTGGTTGAGTGTTGTCGAAATTGGGTTTTCATGGCCAGTTAGCTAAATTACGCTTTTGGTTGCGTAGAGATTAATTTATTAAATACAGTGGAGCGGCCTTTGCTTGGGGCAGACAGAGTCTGTGCCCCGGGACAGAGTTTATATCATATAGCAAACTGATCACTGATCGCTGAGATAAGAAGCTGTATTCATGCACAGTTAAAGTATAAGAGATAATTAAATATAGTTCATAGCACGATCGGCCAAATAATTGAAATGTTTTTCTTAAATTGTTTTAAATTTAATAATGTCATTATTAAATCTAACATTTTAGTTTTTATTATTTGTGACAGCTGTTTCGGCGTTCAAGGCCATTTTTAAACTGTGGTTAATCCACATTGCGACGATTTATTATACGATGTTTTTATTCCCACCCAATTCTAATTTGGACTGTGTTTAAAATGATTTATTACCGGTAAAACGAAATCCGTATGATGTTAATTAAAATTATCTATTCTGTGAGATACTTAAATTTATTTATAAATGTAGTTTCCCGTATTTAAATGAGATTTTTTTCTTAATTGATTTATTTTTAACGAAAAATTTTTAACAGAATTCTACGAATTAAACACTAAAACAATTAATAAGGTATGTTTGCATTATCGAATAATAAAAATGTATGCGTTTTTAAAATAAATCAATATTTTTTTGTATGAACTTTTAATAAATTTGATTCGAAACCGCGACCTCCGAATTCGTAGCTAAGGATCGTAACCACACTACCACGGAGACCAAATTAATTATTGCAAAGTTCTACCCGAATGTCTTTGAAACCTAGATGGTGTCTCCGATATACTCAGGTATGACTGAATTTCTTTAGAGTATCAGACGACAGTAAATTGTATTTACATAGGCATAAAATACGTATAAAACCGTGATTTATCAAGAGTACACTTTCGATCTACTATCAGAATATGATGTAAAGGGAGATCTGGTGTTCTCTCTTTCTAAAATACATGTCTAACCTTAAAAGAAAGGGGGATAGAACGGGTATTATGAGGACCGTCATTTGGTTCCCAATACGGAACGACTAGAATCAAAGGGTTAACACTTAAGGAACGATTTGTCACTAATGAAAAACGTTAAAAGATATAGAAGAACCAAATTTGCTAAATTAATTGTGTGAAAATATAATATTATGTTATAGAATAAGGATCTCCAGTCCAATTTAAAAAAAAATAATATCAATAATGACGTTCAAACTTAAATGCCAGTATATTTAGTTTTTTTTTAAATTAGTTTTCATAGTTGAAATAATTTTCGAAGTTTCAATTTTTCAAAGACCGCCAAAACGCTCCAAATCTCCGGTCAGTTTTGATCAGTTTCGAGCTTAAGAAGTGAAATGTCAAAACAAGGATGAGCTTTACTCTACATCATTTTATATTATATTCATAATAAACCATCATTCAACAAAATTAATAAAATGATGTACCCACTATAGAAAGTATAAGTCAAAGAATAATAATAGTTTTGATCATTAAAATTATCATAATAGTCGTATTTGTAAATGGTTTGTTCTTGAATACTTTCTATTTCATTAATAGTAGTTTTTTTTTATATTGAACAACTATTTTAGAGCTTAAAAAATAAAAAAAAACAAAACAACAGCGAAAAATCAAATTGTTCAGATGTTTCAAATGCAATGGCACCAACATAACAAGCTGTTTTGATGAGACGATTTTCTATTTACTTAACGGTTTGTAAATTCTACGTTGTATATTCAGAATCGGCGTTTGTTAATCTATATGAATACATATTTTTTAATCCATTATATTTTTCACCGGATTTCCTTATTAATCTATACTATGGGCTAGTTCTGAAGGTAGTTTTGAACATTTGTGGATATGACTTTCTAAATAAATGAGTTGTAAATTTTTCCATTTTGAGTTATGGTTGATAAGCCAATATGAAGCGTGGCTACATTAAAAAAAACATTACAACAATTATTTATAATAACAATATTTTTGATTTAATCCATAATACTTCACAGACTGCGTAGCGCTGCTGCCCAGAGGAAATCGCGGTACTTAACAGAATTAATAATTTATTTTGATTCCGTCTCGGTAATAGTGATTTAGTTTGCCTCGCATAAAGAGCTGCTTCCGTTTTGAGCTTTATCATTATAGTTTATTTAATTTCCTCTGGTTGCTCAACATATCTGAAATCGTTTACTTTTGGGCAGTAATAAATATGTTCACGGATACGTTCGTAATAATAAACAATATCAAAACTTAAGTGTGAATTATCAATTCTCCATGCAATTTCTTCCACGTGTTATCATTTATTCGGTTAGATACCTATATTATTTATAATGTCTTTAAAATATTGGTATTCACTCTGTTATTCATTATTAATTAATTAAATAAAAATTAGTTTTTAATAACCACTTTATTAATATATACGAGTACATATCAGAAATAAACAGAATACGAAAAAAAAGTTAAGTATAGTCAAATGATAAACATAGAACACAATAATGCAAGAATAGATTAATTATAAATATAAACAAAGAATGATTAAAGTAATTAATAATATTAATTGATAAACTAAAGTTCTTTAATTAATAATAAATCAAAAATTTTAACAAAAAAAATTTATTAGAAAACATTGAACAACATATTGTATTATTAATAACATATTATTATTTTTTAGTTTTCTGTATCTTCCCGTTGAGGAAAGCATCGATTTCGAAACATGTTGATATGCTTATATTAATAAATTGGTGGTTACAAAGCTATTTTTAATTCATTTATATTATTTTTCAAAGATCAAATGGTCATTTTCAGGTTCACACTGTGATTTGTTTGGCAACGACTTCGCAAGGCGAAACAACTATCACGTCTTAAAACGCATAAGCCTAGCACATTTATATTTATTGTCTGAAATAGCGTTCATGTCATCATAAAACAATTAAGAAAAACACACCATCATTAAAAGGGGAGGACAGATTTTAACCGTTAGTACCTCATAGAAAAAAATGATATTAAAGTAAGGGCGGTATACGAGTATATGGACTACTCGGGTAATTTGGACCACAACGTTATTCCCAAATCTGTGCATTCTATCGACGCGAAGATTGTACATAATTAAAGACTGCATGGCCAAACTTGTCTTTAGTTTACCCCAACGACCAGGCGGTGTATGAGTTAGCAACCGTTGTTTGAAATGCATGTTCGTGATAATTATTTAAGAGTAACGGCTGCGCTGCCCATTTCATATATAACTTAATTTTGAATTTGAGGCCAAAAATTCATTTTTCTTTATAATTTTAAAGGTAATTTAGAAAATTATTTTCGGACTTAATGCATTAAAAAAAATTATCGTATTTGCTATGTAAATATGATTACGTAAATAAAAATATAAAAACAAAACATTTAAAAAGAAAAACGTTCTTTCGGGTCGATATTTTAAATTATGTACGGAAATTTTTTATTCCAACCTAAATTGGCCGTTTTCAATTTAATTTAATATCCACCATAATGCTTCTTTTAATATTTTATATTTCATTATATTTTCAAAGGAGAAGAGGTAAAACCTTTTTTTACAACCCCAAATAATTGTTAAAGGTGCCTCTAAAATCGCGAAAAATCAATTCCTTTAATGGCGTTTATTTCATAATGTAAAACTAAAATAAATAAATTACTATCCGTAGTAGATATTTACTATACTTTTTGATGAAAAAAAAAGATAATTAGGTTTAGGTGAGTATTTTGGCCTCAAATCCAAAATTATGTTTTGTATGAAACAGGCCGCGCAGCCGTTCCTCTTAAGTTTTTCCAAATA
Organism: Halesus radiatus; assembly: GCA_022606495.2. Taxonomy (NCBI): domain Eukaryota; kingdom Metazoa; phylum Arthropoda; class Insecta; order Trichoptera; family Limnephilidae; genus Halesus; species Halesus radiatus. Next base: position 137,037 of record JAHDVE020010975.1, read on the forward strand.
TTGTCGCGCTATTCCCAACTCGGGAAAATAAAATCTTATAGATTTTTTTTTACTAAATACTTGAATTTTTATGTAACAGGAGTAAGCATCAAACATAAATTCTACATTAATAATATAGAAAGCAATTATAACATATTTATAAAATATCTCACCTACAAATTCATCAATGACTTTCATTGTTCCTTTCAATACTTGCAACAAAGGCGAATATTGCATTAATTTTATGAATTAAGTCTTCATAATATGCAGGTATGTTTTGAATATTCGCCTCTGTAGCTAATTATTTGGAATGGTACTTACACTATGTTATTACTGTATTTGTTCGTGAGACAAATGAAATCTTTAGTTGTTGTATTTCATGAAGGCTATCTATTTTATCTACGTACCTACTGTGATATGTTTTGCACCTGTCTGTCTATTGTTATTAATAAAATATATAAAAGTAGGGCGTATATAATATAATAAATAATCAAATTACTAACATGTTTTTGTTTTTGTTTTTAATTTCCAAGACCGTGTCTAATTCCTATACAACGAAATATATAAAAGTTTTAAATTCTACGTCTTATAATGGAGCGGTAATCTTGAAAATAACTTCATTCTAACACGACGTAAAGCAATTTAGTTTCAAAAACTACCAAACGAAGATCGTGCATGAAATTCAAAATATCTTCATGAGAAACTTGAGCCACGATAAATAGTTAAATAATATCTACCTCCATATTATCGATATTCGTCGGGAAATTGGCAAAGACTAACGATTTATTTAACCTTCAAATTTATAGAAGGGCTCCTAGATATTTTTTTCAAAAGGACCTAATACATGAAATAACTTCATAAAATGGTAGAGGAGATCCATAGACTTTTCGCTAGAGTGGCTTTATTTTACCGGAGATTTGTTTTGAATAAAGTTCCCTCGGTATAATCACAGCTTCGGCGAATATCTCGGGTATGTCTTAAATGCGGAAATCCACCGTATCGGCCATCTTACACGATACGGAATAAATAAATTCTCTCTAACACTTAACATTAAAATATCTTCGTTTACAGAGAAAAGCTGACAGGAATCTCTTAATAAGACTTTAGTTACGGGCGTTTAGACGGGTAATATCGTTCATGCTAACGAACAATAACTATATTCAGGTTATGATGTATAATATTTATAAATGAATGAAAAAAAATACTTTGTATTCACCACTTTATTAATAAATAAAAATAAATGTTTATTACGGTATGTGGGGAGGTTAGTGCAGTCCCACATATTCCATACAAAATATACATTCAATGGTTATAAAAAATATACAAAATATGTACAAAAGTTTAAAAAAAAATAAGATAGTAGATGAATGATCACACATAAAATAAAATAAAAAGTAAATAAATAAACAAATAAATAGATAAAAAATAAATAAAAATAAATAAAAATTAAAATTAAAATAAACATACACCAAAGTAACGCCTTTAAGGTTCTGCGGTATTTAAATTACAAGGGGCCCAAATCATTCTCCAGTATGCGTCGATGCTGGAGGCTGGACTGAGGCGGGCCTCCGTGATGAGGATATTCCTGGAGCTGTTTATTCTTTCCCTCATTCCAGCCACCCTGGATCTTACAAGGGCTGCAAAACTGGATTAATACACACAGATTACATGTTTCGAAAGTTATGCTTTCTTCATCGGGAATATATAGAATACTAAAAAATAATAATGTCAAGTATAGACAAATTATAAACACGAACAAACATTGATTGAAGTAGGTAAGTAATTAATCAAAAATGTCAATAAAAATTATTATACAACTTTGAATACCAATTTTATATTAGAAAATAATAAAAAAAAAAATTATATTAATGTGAAAATAAATTCACTATTAACGCTTTTTCTAATTTCTAAAATTGCAAATTTCTCTAATTGTAAACCGGTTGCGTTTGCATGAAAAAAAGAAGAAAGCATCGCTTGCTAAATGTATATATATATATGTATATTAATAAAGTGGTGAATACAAAATTATTTTAAAATCATTTGTACAAAGTGAATAATACATAATGTACAGTATTTATTAATTTATTGATTTTTTTGATATAAACATTATCATATTTATAAAATTGACATTGGGAAATGCGTAAGTGTTAAATAATCCAAATAAAAATGTTCACATGATGCATTGTTTTTGGTATAGTTATTACTTGGTAGAGATGCTAAATAGTAAAATGAAACAAGCGAAATGGAACATAAAGTTTAATATAAGATACAGAAAGAGAAAAGAAGAAATTAAATAAAAATAAACCGTGTTATAACATTTCTAATAACACTGGTAAAAAATATAACACATGATATAGAGAGAGAAGAAAAAAATATAACACATGATATAGAGAGAGAAGAAAAAAATATAACACATGATATAGAGAGAGAAGAAAAAAATATAACACATGATATAGAGAGAGAAGAAAAAAATATAACACATGATATAGAGAGAGAAGAAAAAAATATAACACATGATATAGAGAGAGAAGAAAAAAATATAACACATGATATAGAGAGAGAAGAAAAAAATAAAACAAGTTGAAGTATTTTTAATAACGCCACTATTTTCATGACGTGATAGATGACTGATTTGCTTTTTAAAATATACGGGACTGTTTGTAAAGTTGTCAATATATAATACCTATAATATAAGTACTTGAAAAGTATACAAACAGAAGTATTAATCAGTTATTTTAATATATATTTCTCTATTGTTGCTTATATCCCTTTCACCTGGCATAATTACTTTGATTTTATTTGACAAATGAAATTTTATTTTGTTAATTTTTGCATAGAAAATGTTTGTAATCACATACAAGAAACTGGACATTACAGATGTATAGGTGTTCCACGAAAATATTTTAGATTTTTCATATTTAAATACATTGTGTATCTACACTTATAATTTGTCCTACAAAGATGCTAAATTATTTTAATTATAATTTCAACGTTAATTTAAAGAATATTTTTTAAAGGCATTTTTTCTGATTAAAAAAAATTATGCACTAATCGATATTCTAAAGTAGATAAAATGTTAAATGAACTAAATTGGCTAACAGTGAAACACATGCTGACATAAAACACAGTGATATTTGTACATTCAATAAGAAACAACTTGCTACTAAAATATGTTTTCAACAAATTTTGTTTCAACATGGACATTCACAGACGTGCAAGGAAATCAGGCTACCAAAAAAGAACAAAGCCAACAGTTTTATAAAAAGATCAAATGTCATAATGCGCTGCCGGACACCATAAAAATTACACCGATTAAAAATTAAAAAAAAAAAGATTCTAAGAACCACATTAATTTAAGCAAGATAAATAATTGTCTCCTACAGTACATAAGTTATCATTAGTTATGTGATAGTATACAATATAGTACATAAGTTATAGTAATTATTTACTTGTACGTAATAGCAGTGGCGTGCAGTCCACAGAGGCAGAAAAGGTTGACCTACCCTAAAAAAATTAAGAAATGCGATAAATTTCTGATAAAAATTATTATGTTTACATGATTTTTGGTAAGAAACTTGTTCGCTCATTTATTCAGTTGGCCATAACAATGAAGATAATAATAAAATGACCATTTTTCAATATTTAATGCAATTTATACCCAAATTTGAAAAACTACACACAGCTTTCCTTTGGTCATAGATCAATGCACGACACTGTGTAATGGTATCTAATAGTACATATATAAGTTAAAATAATTAGTTATATGTAATAGTATATAAATTATAATTAGTTATTTTGTAAATTTAAATATACAAATAAATAAATAAAACAAACAAACAAAGTAAAAGATATGTGGTAGGACCGAAATAACTTTGCTAAGTCAAATAATGTAATGAACTTATACTGAAAAAGTCTCGTATTTTTTAAATCTACTTTGATATAAAGAGTGTGAGCCAATGTTCACAAGATCTTTGTTAAAACTTCACGATATTCGCGATTTTTCGAAAAAATCCACTTTATCATCTGAAATTCGGGTTTGTTTGACTTTCTTATTTTCCTCACTGGGCCACACATTCTCCGGTCAGTTGCAATAAATCAAAACCTTTAAGTTTCGTGAACGTGCGAGTTATTTGGAATACATTTGACTGTGCAACGTGTGGGCACTGTATGGCTGTTATAATTTGCAAGGGAGCCTAAAGCGATCTTACGGTAAACGGCGATGGCAATATACTCCTCATAAAGGTCTCGGCATTGTTGAAACGATTTGAAGCCGAAGATTAAGCGCGTTGTGCTTTACCTCGTGAACATAGCATACACACATAATAATATACCCAGCGTCAGCGCCGGATCTGACACAGGTGCAGACACTGCAGACAGTGCGTGTAACCGGGCGAAATTTTTTGATAGGCGCTAGGAATTACTTGAATTTTTTCAAAAATAATTAAAACAGAACTGAAAACAAAAAGTTATAATTTATGTATTTATTGTATTATATACCCCCTATATGGGTTTTACATATTAGTCACACAAGTGCAAAACACATCACAGTAGGTACATAGATAAAATAACGAACAATTACAGTGTAAGTACCATTTCAAATAATTAGCTACAGAGGCGAATATTCAAAACATATCTCGCATTCACTGGTACTTATACTCTAGAACAGTTGAACATATCGACTATGTCTGAAAATGTATTACCTACTGTATGAAGTCTAGGTAAAAGAGAATTTTTGAATGACTCAGTTATGAAATTATTGTTACAATTGAATAAAATTTTAGATTGAGTAGTTCTAGTTGGAATATTAAATTTAATTAAGCTCACATCATCAGGGCTGTCTATAAAACCATTAACAAATTTGAAAATAAAATTTTGGTCGGAAACAAGTCTTCTGTCTGAGAGTTTTAATAGTTTTAGTTCTTTCATTAAGTAATTTTCCCGTCTATCAACATCAACTACAGTATCATTTTCAGAATATCATTTAATACATGTTTTTTTGTGAAACTGTACAAAATTGATCTGGAAAGAGTCATTAGAACTAAGACATCACATTTCCTGAGCAATGTTAGTATGTTATAATGGGTAAAATATGTGAGGAGGGAATAGAAAAGATAAAGAGGAATTTCTAGAGTACCTGACTTGTCAGATTTAGTACCATATCTTCAAAAAATTCAAATAATATGTTGATTCTAATATAGGTATCTTTTTACAGATTGAAAATTGATTTGAACGTCAAAACAGTTGTCACTATAATAAAAAAAACTGAAATAATAAGGAATTACACACAATTTTTAAAAATGTCATGAAAAAGTTGTATTTTTCTCTTAGGAACTAGATAAAAATAAGATACATTTTATTTTAGCTATGCATGTGATGTTGTTGTTCATATGCAACATATTGATCTGTATAATCCTTTAAACAAGTATTCGTGAAGACGATATTGGCAAATCATAGTTTATAATCGCCAAAACACGCACAAAGTATTTAGCCCCTATACAAATAAACCTATTATCTTACATGCAAACAAATATTTTATCTGTACAATTATAATGATTTTATTTTGTGATACAGTGGTACTCAAAAAAAATCATAACAAATTAAAATCATAAAAACTATGACAATAGCCTTCTGCTCCGATTGCAAAATGTCCTAGGTCCGGCTCTGCCTTGAGTGCCTGCATAGCATAAGTAGATCTGGGAATATATTTTAAAGTGTTGGAAATTTAATTTATAACACCATTCATAATTCACATCACTGTGTAATTAAATAAATATCTCAATGATACATTCAGTAAACATTAACAAGGGTATCCTCCCATTATGACACCGACAGAATACTGAACTGCGGTTTAGAAATATTCGTCCAATACTCCCGTAATAATAATTATAGGTTTACATTAGAAATAAACCTGTATTAATCATAATAATTTGATTGTAAGTTTATGGGAGAACTTTCAAATATTTTCAAAATTTTGCAAGAAAATTTTCAACCATTCTTTTGTAAATAATATCAGTTAATAGAAAAATTTATAATCTTTAAGAAGGGGATAATTACGTCTTTCAGCTAATAACTGGTATCGTTATAGTGGTCGATAGATGGGTAGTGGTGACGTTGATTATGTGCGTGCAATACAAATTTCCCGACTGTGTAGTTGCCTGACACACAATTTTCCCAACTGTATAGTTGCCTGACATCAAGAACTTGCCTTTATTTATATATATAATGAAATATTTAAAAAAAAGTGGTAAAATAAGCATTATGATGGATATAAATTAGGTTGAAAAAGACCAATTTACGTTAGAACATAAATTTGCCGTACATAATTTAAAATATCGACCAGAAAAAACGTTCCTTTGAAGATTTAAAATTACCGTAAACCCGCAAATAATTGTCGAAGTTGCCTCTAAAGTTAAAAATAATTGATTACTTTAATGGCCTGTTTCATCATTTAAAACAAAAATAAATAAAATACTTGTAATACGTACTAGATATTTACCATAGCTATAATTTAGAAAGAGATCAATGTGGGTGAGTTCTTTTGGACACAAATCCAAAATTAAGTTTTGTATGAAACAGGACGCGCAGCCGTTCCTCTTAAATGGTTGTCTTTTCCGTGTAAAGGTTATGATACCACATATTAAAAAATACTTTTTATTAGATATGCCAAATGTGAAGAGCATTGTCATTAAATTTGATCTATTACAATACACGTTGGAAAATTTATAAAAAAACATAACTACTAAAATAAAAAAAACCTACTTCGAAAGTATATAGGTACCTACACATAAAAGTGATGGGAGAATTTATGGCCTTTGCTCTACAGGCCTTTATAATACACTGATCTTTATAAACCGATATAAATCATATATGAATAAGGGTGTTCTCTGTAGCGGTACTCTTAAAAGCTTTAAAAAGCCCTGCTTTCGGTCCATTGTTTTTGGATGGCCTTAATCGAAGAGTGGTAATCTCAGGCATTCCTAGCAGCGACGGTGGCTCAGCCGCAACCGTAATTGTTTCAGTATTATCGTAAAGGCTGTACGGCGAGATATCTGATAGAGTTACCATATACTTACCTGCTGAGTACAAAGGGTACTCGTGACCTCTGGACCTCCAATTTTTCTTGGAAATTGGAACGAGAGGAATGAACAAACACACGGAACGCGCTTCTTCCGTGTTGTGGTTTTCGGGCTTTGCCTTAGTGAGTGAGTAAGTACTTAATGCGGTCGAAAAGCTTGCAGAAATTGGAGTACTTACTGAACTTAATGTTCATAAATACTAGAATATTAACAATACAATTTTTTGTTTTGTTTTTATAAACCAATAGAAAGCCTGAAGTTTGCTTATCAAATTCTGTAAAAAATGATAATTATTGTTTTCAATAACTTTTTTTTTAAATCTTGATCCAAGCAATGAACCAAAAAACCATTTAATGAGTGATCTTTCGCCTCCTGAAAACATCATGCATAATACCACCGCGTAAATTTAATTTATTACTGTAATGTTTTTTGTTTGTTTGTTTATTTTTTTAATTGTTTTTTTTTAATATTGGATAGGATAGAGCTGTGAAGAATATATAAAAAAAATTAACCTATTATTTACATTTAATTTTAATTTATATTTAATTAACTAAAATTATTACATACAATATGTCAGTTAAATTTAATCTACTCTTTTTTTAATATTTAATTTAGATTGTGATAAGTCTTTTTAATTTACTTCCATTATTTGAAAGCACAAATTTATATTATATTATTTATACTGAACATATAAACATAAATAGACTGTTTTTATACCATCCCGAAAATACTGTACGGTACTAAAGTGAACTACTTGCTATAACACGGTCCAAGCTAGAGGAACAAGTAGGGAACATCTCGACTGATGAACTCCCTTATATAATTTATCGAAGGAAGCAATCACTTTGTGGCTTGACATTATAATTTAAATTAAAAAATGTTTTTGTTTTAAGCCACTTTATTTTTATACATATTTATGCATTCTGGCATCTCTAAACTTAATTGTAGCGATTGCCCGGCAATTTATATAGGTAAAACCGCGAGAAACGTAAACATTAGACTCAAAGAACATAGCAGATGCTTAACAAGTATAGGTTTTTCAGAATTCGTCGAACATTTAATTAATACTAACCATAATTTTGATAAAAGTACAGGAGTACAATTAATACATAAAAATATTATAGGTTTCCGCCTTAATAACTTAGATGCATTAGAAATATCAAAATCAAATATGCCAAATTTTAAATAAACAATTAGATTTAACCCAAAGTCCGATTTTAAGGATGTTCCCTTTCTTCCCCTCCCCTCCCCGAACCTCTTTATCTACCGCACTACCCCCCCCCCCCCTCTGTGATGCTCTGTCCTGTTCTACCCTATCGTGCTGTCTCTTTTCCTCACTTTATCTGTCTCCATTATGATATCTCTGTATTTTAATTTTAGTTTATATGTGTACATTCCTGAAGAAGGTTGAGTCCAACCGAAACCTGTCGAATTCATAAATATGTATAAAAATAAAGTGGCTTAAAACAAAAACATTTTTTATTTAAATCCCTTATATAACATTATCTGTGTAAGTAACTGATGATCTGCACATAATGTAAAATGTTATTGAGTATAATTAAATCTATCTATCTATCATTTCGCTTATTAAATACGAATGAAATTGATTTCAAACTTTTGTCAAAAGTTAAAGTTATTCGCCTTGTTTCTCAAAAATCTGTATTTTTATTGACTTTTACATTACATTAAAACTATAATTGACAGTCTTTATAGCAGATCTTTAATATAAAGATAGATATGATGATATATTTTGGCCTTTACTGGAGATATTTACAATACTATTATTGAAAGGATATCGTATTATTTAAGATTTCTCTATTATTCTTATATGCAATACAGGAAAAAGTAGATACTGATTTTTTTTCTATCTGTAAGATAAATCGAATTGACGGTTCTAAGAAATGTATCTTACATACTTATAAGACAGTAAAAACAGATATACGTTTAATATCGAATCACAAAAGTTCTGTTACCCTTGAGCCAGATCACATCTCAGTTGCCCGGGGCTAGTGCAGTGGCGCTCCGAGATTACAATGGCACAATAGTCAATAACTAACTACTCTATCCCTGCGTGGTATAAGGCAGTAAAACTTGCGGTAATGGCGCACTTGAGGCATATCTTATTTAGGCTAACCCCTGTACCACGAAACTGTATCTGATTGAACAAGACCGAGCCGTCAATATTTATTTATAAGTTGTTTTGTAATGTGTAGAAAGATGCTTTAACAAAAGTCGTGCGTATAAACGAAAATGGAATGTGTACCTTTAATAATAGTTACATCCGAGATATAACTAAAGCGATGAGGAAAATATGTGTTAAATTAGTGCCTTATACTATTTCCTTCTCTACCATTAAAAGTCCTTCAAAGTATGTTGAATTTTTATTAGAATAAATTAGGTTTAAAAGCTTGTATACCTCATTGTAATACGTAATCATTGAGAAGATAATATTAACATATCCTAAATGAAACACGAAACCGAAAAAAAAACAGAGAAAATAAAAAGGTATCAGTCGCATCTGGGACTCGAACCCAGGACCTCTGTCTTTCCGGGACAACCGCTTTACCGACTAATCTAATGAAACCAGTTCAATTTACGCCATCTTCATCGATATCATGCTTCAAATTCAAGACTTGTCAATATTATCCTCCATTTTTGAATCCCATATTATTGGCTGCCATCTTTATGATGATTACAAAGTTCTTCCCGAACACAATTTCAGTCTGGATATAGTCTCGGATATACCTATCCGATAATACACAACACAACGAAATAATTTCGTATCATTGAAGATAATATAAACAAATGTCAAATCTTTGGGTTCGAGTCGCAAATGCATCCATTACCTTTCTATTTTCTGTTTTTTGGTTTTTTTTATATTTCATTTGAGATTTGTTAATATTATCTTCAGTGATTAAATATTCTTAATTTTGCGATTGATACTAATATTAATAAAATAAATCAGGTTGATATTATTATTTAAATTAAAATAAATAATAAACGTTTGTTTTAACCACTTTATTGCTGTTATAAAACCGACATGTTTCCTTAGCAATGCTCAAAGAGGGAAGGATTAAGAAGGAGTGGGAAATTTTGAGTTAATGGACGTTCTGTGACATTCCTTTAACGTTATGTCTCTTTTTTTATTTTTATATGTTGTCTCATTGTATTGCATATAAGCATATCTCTGTCTAATAAATTAATTAAAAAATACACCTTGTTTACACCACTTTATAAATATACATAGATAAATTTTAGCATTCATATCTTGACGGCCTCCATGGTCGAGGGGTAAGGCTCTCGACTACGAATCCGAAGGTCGCGGGTTCAAATCCCGGCGAGCGCAAGTTCAGTCAGGATTAATTAATTTAAAAATAATATATAGTATATTTTCGCACGTTCCGGAGTGGAAGAAACTCTCAGTATCGCCCTGGTGAAGGTCTACCATTCAGAATTGAAACGTTGCTTGAAATGGCTTTTAGCCGTGTTTGGTGACCAGATCTGAATAGCCAGGTATTTCCACACCTTCCGCTTCCCCTTCTCCTTCCCCTCCCCAATACCTTCAGCCTCACAACATTCCCGAATTAGGGATGCCATAGTTTCACTGGCTCCAGACGGTTAGGAGCAGTTGGGACTCTCGTGCGGTATTCATATAAATAAAAACTGAATGTCTCCGATGGTGTATGCGGTGAGGATATATGATCGTAGGATTTTATTCTATGTGGTATTTATGTAAAAAAAAAATCTTGATGAAGAAAGCATCGCTTTCGAAACATGTAGATATCTATGTATATTTATAAAGTGGTGTATTTTTTAAATCATTTATTAATAATGACGTCACAAAGTGAATACCAATCGTTTGAAGAAATTATAAATATCTCTCTACCATTGTTCCAATGATTCGTTTTACATTTTGTCTTCCTCTTAACCTCAAAGAAATTTGGTAATGATTTTTAAATTAATTAGTTGGTAATGATTTTTAAATTAATTAGTTGGTAATGATTTTTAAATTAATTAGTTGGTAATGATTTTTAAATTAATTAGTTGGTAATGATTTTTAAATTAATTAGTTGGTTATGATTTATAAATTAATTAGTTGGTAATCATTTTTAAATTAATTAGTTGGTAATGATTTTTAAATTAATTAGTTGGTAATGATTTTTAAATTAATTAGTTGGTAATGATTTTTAAATTAATTAGTTGGTAATGATTTTTAAATTAATTTGTTAGTAATGATTTTTAAATTAATTAGTTGGTAATGATTTTTAAATTAATCAGTTGGTAATGATTTTTAAATTAATTAGTGATTAAAAACAAAGTGTTTGTCTTATTAAATGATATTATTATGTAATTACCACTGTGCGAGTACCGTATGTATTTATAGTTCTAGCAATTAAAGTAATGCGCACATAGAACGCTACATAACCAAGTTGTAATATTTATTTGTTATTAAATTATTATATAATATTGCGTCTATGGTGAATAAATGTTTATGACCTGCTCTTATTAAATTAATTCGCTAAAGTAATTCTAGGGTGCTGTGTTTGTACACGTCTGTTTAGCAATCATGTTTAACTCAAATATGAGACATATTAAACGGTGATAAACAAGGTATTGCAAAGTGATAATTGATCATTAGAAAAGCAATACGCCTTTGCATTAATTACTATTTAGTAAAACACAGAAAATGGGTTCGCTGAGACATTAGACCATACGTCATTAAGTCAACTGCTCGTAGGGCGGACTTACAATAAATATTCCAGTAATCTACTTCTGCCGGCTGACAGCTTCTTATTGTTTCACTTACCCAGTAAACATTGCCTAACTATTTCACTTCCCATTGATTCAACGTTCAGCGTATCAAATGGCAAATAATTACCCTCAAGTAAAGCAATTTACTGTTTTAATTACGTTTTGTGAAGGGATTCAATATAACCTCTAGAGTCTAGATAATATTAAGGCTCTAACAATACACTGCCGACAGCCTTACAGCTAACAACAATTGCCATAAACTAATAGAATTTACAAATAAATCACAAATAGTTTAATGTACCTAAGAATCGCTGGTCTTTGTTTCTGATTGAATACTGAAACATTTTAAACAAAATCAGCATTTGTACGAAGGTTTCACAATGCCCGTAGTAGGCGACAAAGCTGCCTAGAGCTTTTGTAACCGGAGTAGATTCCACGATTGTGCGATTGTGTTCTGATTTTAATTATAAATAATTTTCTCTTGTGTTCGTATGAATGTTTATATACAACGTCATTGGACGGTTGGTATATATTATTTATGTTATTTTCTTAACCCCTCGACTGTTATGTACAAAACAAATAAATTACATATATAATACGTGCGCGAAAAACGTTGAGAAAAAATGGAGTTTTCATAAGTATGATAAGTTTCTCTTTTTTCAGATGACTTAAAAGGAAAAAAATAGACTAGATAGAGTATTTTAATTTTTAAGAGCTTTATGCACATCGTACATTTGTTACTTAATCAAAATCAATAACTTCAAATCACCATGTATTTATCCCATTACCCCCACCTAACAATGTCTAATTACTCATGTACTTGTATATATTAAGCTAATTTTAAGAACGCTCGTTGAAAGTGTCGAAACTGGTGGCAAAATATTAATAATAAGATTAATAAGTAACAAATAATGTACGCTGCAAATTTAAAAATTTCAAAAAAAAAGTCTAGATATTGTTTCACGGTTAATACTAAAGAAATACATAGAGTATCATGCAATTTCACTGTGGCAATGACATAAAATGCATTTCAGTCATTCTCTAAGGAGAACGAGTTGAATGCACTAATTTAGATTTAGCAAAATTTTGCTCATCCGCTTCGTCTTTACGTAGATGCGTAGGGATGTTTCGGGAATAAAGCGTGACGATTGAATCATGGATGTATTTGCTGTGTGTGTATTCCAGAAAATGTATGCATAGTACTTTGCATCAGGACAAAATCTTTAACCTGGCGTTAAAACAGATTGTTAGTTCAGTAAGATTTAAAGTGCTCTGATTTGATTAATTACATATGTTCGTTATCTTCAAATTGTCTAAACGTAATCCAACCATATAATCTGTGAGCTGTACACTTCTCTATACATAATGATATGATTATTGCAAAACGTTAAGCCATTTGTTACATTGTTGACCTCAGTGTAATCATTTACAGCACGTGCTATTCAATTACCGGTCGATTGCACGGTGCCTAACCGTGGCAGGGCTATGTTATGATAGATAGTTTACCGGAGTCTCATTGTCAGTTCTTCGAATGACAGATCGTATAGTATTAACTAAGACAAGTACCTATCTACTGGATAAATTATGTTTATCTATGCTCATGCCGTTATCATTGTCATCTACGAACATTGTTTTAGATGGGCTTGGAAACTCGGAGCAAAATTACGATTGTGCACAGTTTGGAGAATGACACCCCCGAAAGTTTACGGTGGCGCATTGAACTTCCTCAGTACCGCAGTGAAGAAAAATATCAATAGGGATTATTTTATTCTCAATTAGAGTCTCTGCTAGTCTGGGTGTTGTCGTGTTTATTGTTAAATTTTCTAATAAATAATCATTAATGGCTGTTTTAAAAAAACAGTAATGAATACGGTATTGGATTCACTTTTACAATTTATTTTTTGAACGAAATAAGGGGTCATACAACATGCTACATCATGTTAACACTTAATGGCAGAGTGCAATTTGGCTGGGGAAGATACTCGTAATGTATAGGAAAATATAATAAATAAATATATGGACAATTATTCTGAGCGCCGTTTAGGATGCTTTACATCTTGTAAAAGTTTGTAACCATTTTTAAATACATATGTTTTTAGAGTTTTAAGGTTTCTAAATTGCTTTCTAACCTCAAACCAAATGGAAGGTCATTCCAAGAATGTGGGCTCAGTATATTGAAAGCTCTGTCCACAAATTTAGAGAACGAGAGGGTTCAACCAGTCTGTACGACGCATCTAATTTATCTGACCTGAGGGTGAGTTGTCTTTGAGTAAGATTGACGCAGAAATCAGTCATGTATGATGTGCCAGCCTGTTCAGTACCTTATATACCATAAGACAAATTTTAAACTAAACTCTTTCTGTGACTCGAAGGCAGTGAAGGCAATTACGTAGAAGAGGAGTGGTGCGAAAGTATTTGGTGGCACCACGTATTAGACGAGCTGCTATGTTGAACACTAGTTCAAATGTACATTCGGCAAACTAGCATACAATTTACAGTAGTTCAATCTAGAGAATAAAAGAGCATTTACCAGAGTCTTAGTAATAATTTATTAATTGTTTTGTGTTTAATTCGTAGAACTCTATTTGATTTCGATTTTAATTTAACAAAAATCACAGAATAGAGTATCTATTGTCACACTTATTTTCTCAGTAAATCGGTTTCACCGGTAATAAAACATTTTTGGCTCCATCAAATTGGGTGGAGTGTAAATAGAATCATATAAATAAGTCGTCTCAATGTGGCCTAACCACAGTTTTCGTTTTGAACGTCGAAATAGCTGTCACAATAAAAAATAAATAAAAAATAACTACATACTTTAAGAACTTAATAACAACATTTTTTAATTTGATATACATTCAATAAAAAAAAGTAATAACAATAATTTACCCACAAATCTATATGATATTGGTACTTTACTAACTGATAAATTTCAATAACCGTGCTGAATTTTTCCTTCATATTCCCCCTGAGCGATGAAATGTTTATATCCACGATTTCATAAATAACATCAATTTCCAGTATGCGGAATTCAGGGTTAGCGAAACTATCGACCCTAGTATTTTCCTCAAGCACTTGCTGACCACGGCTTTTTGCAGTCCCTATTCAGTAAGCCACATCGTGTAAACCAATTTCCCTATCTCCACAGGGATCTTCCGTTCGTAGACATACTGCATTTCTAAAACAATGCAGTAACGGCCTACGACGTGCATGGATTTGGATGCAATATGAGCGAAACTACCAGAGCTTTTATAGAAATCAATGCAGCATCTTGCGCAATCACTAAATGTGTGTTATTAGTGATTATTTTTCAATTGGGATTTACAAATAAATGAAGTTTGTGTACGACTAAGAGCAATTGTTAGTAGATTATACAAATTAAAGTTCTTTGTAAACTTCGAATAATTTATTTATCATTAGCTGAATAAGTTATGGTGTATGGTATTATAGCCTGGGGGCTTTCCTGTAAAACAAATATCAATCAAATTCAATGGTTAAATTATTGGATAATAAAATTTTGTACGAACATAGGCCTAATATTCGATACTTTTATCAGAATTCGTTCAGTAAGAGCAATTCTGTGGTACAAAATTATATTTAAATACATTAATAACATTGTACAAATATAAATACGAATAGATCAGAGCACACTTACAATACTCGTCTCAATTTTAATGAAGGATTAATGGTTCCTTAGCATACAAACAAAAATGAATGAAGAACGTTAGATCACATGATTCCTAACTGTTTCATTATGTTACCTGATGGAATTAAAAAATATATATTTTGATATAAAACCGTTAATTAATATATTGAAGAAAGAAAATATTTGTATTAGATAATTAGGAAATATTATTGAATGTACGATTTGTTGGTGTTATTTTTGTTTTTATTTTTTTTATTGTAAGATTTTGAGTAAGATTATTGTGAAGTCGATATGTTTTGAGGATTGTAGTTTATAGAAATGTTTTTATTTTAAGTTTTTTTTTTTTTTTACATGAATACCGCACAAGAGTCCCAAACTGCTCCCAACCGTCTGGAGCCAGTGAGACTATGGCATTCCCAATTGGGGAATGTTGTGAGGCTGAAGGTATTGGGGAGGGGAAGGCGAAGGGGGAGAGGAAGGTGGGGAAAAGGAGAAATACCTGGCTATTCAGTTCTGGTCACAAAACACGGCTAAAAGCCATTTCAAGCAACGTTTCAATTCTGAATGGTGGTCTTTCACCAGGGCGATACTGAGAGTATCTTCCACTCTGGAACGTGCGCAAATATACTATATATTATTTTTAAATGAATTAATTGTGAAACAACACAAATTAATTAAATAAAAATTACTTGCGCACGCCGGGATTTTAACACGCGACCTTCGGATTCGTAGTCGAGAGCCTTACCCCTCGACCATGCGGGCCGTTATGTAGACCTTAAGTGTAAATTTAATTTATTATAAGTTTTTGAATGACAATCACCCGTTAGTCAAATTACTAAAAAGTAGTTCTCTGAATTTTGTTTTTTTGTTTTTTATATTTTGTAAAATTTAATAAAGAAAAAAAACAAGATGGATGGGAACACATAAAAGAAATCAAAAAAGTCGGTTAAATTAATTCATCTTCTCTAGTAATGAGCAGATTTGACTTGTTTCTAGTTACAATCTCAATTAAGCTCGTGCTATGATTTTTTTGCACGAAAGAGATTTTCTTTGCATAAAAGCTGGAAAAGACATAATTATTACAAATGCAGTCAAGACTTGCATTATCTGCATAATATGTCTGCAAGTTTTCTACGTTCAAGATATATTTTCCAATAGAACGCCTGACTAATTTAATGGAATAAAGCTATGTTCGCTAATTACTGTATCTACGCCCATTAATTAATTTTAAACCGCACGTTTTGTCTAAAATTAACGCTGTTAAGGTAATTAATGAAATTGAGAAAAATACGTTGATAATATTTTGGAAGCATGTTTTTAATGTCAAAGAGGTTCGATTACGTAAAATTCACGTTACGCCGCGTACGACCATAAATAATAATCAAGGAAATACTTCAACGAGTTAGGATTAACGGCTCTTGATAATACTTAGCTCAGCGAAACCTTATTTCTATGGTTAACCTTCTGGGAATCACAAACCCGGGTCAGCCAGTTTACATGTTTTGCATTTGAGAAGCTATCGGAATTCGTTATCAGCTCTGTGTATTTCCAGCCCAAATTAATTACAGATCTTAACCGTTATTCGTTTCGCAGTCACGATTTCCGCCGATGTTTATTGTTAGTTTAATTTTTATTACTAACTAAATGGTGCCTACACACAATTAATTTGCACGTTACATGCTATTAACTTCGTATTATAAAACCACATTTATAATTAATCCAGAAGCTTTAATTGGTAGAATTAAAAGGTCGCAATGGTTTGGATCTGTACGTGTTTCATTAATTTTAATTACACACCACTCAATTTTCGACAAATTGCAAATTTGATTAGATTTTTCTCTACGCCCACTTTTGCTTTTTATTGTGCAACACAGAAATAACACGCAGTGTTAGAGTTAATACGTTTTATGGTTTTCCAGCCAATAAATATTTGTATAATAATATTGACGTGTAAATTTATTTCATAGACGCATAAGAAAAAATACCTTTGGTCCTAAAATAACTATTTGACAATATCTGCTTTTGTATACTCCACCGAGCATTTTGATATCATGCCGCTAAACAGTCTCAACTGCCCAAACTGTGAAACTGGCATCCACAATTTTGGGAATGGTTTCTACTTCAGGTCTACTTAAAACGACAGAAAACAGTATTAGCCATATTATCGGTTGACACGGGATCGAAGTGGAAAAAATGGATTTTCATGCCTTTTCAAGAATTCAAAACGATTTTGACGGTTCCAACGAACAATGTCGGATGTTTAAATTGGTAACATTGCAATAATATTTTTTTCCAATTAAATAAATAGGGATTTTTTTCATTTTTAATTATTTAAATTTTGGTAATAAAAAATACAGGATGATATTGACAAAGTCTTGAATTTGAAATATGATATCGATGAAGATGAAATAAATTTAACTGGTATTATTAGCTAAGTTGGTAAAGCGGTTCTCGCGGAAAGACAGAGGTCCTGGGTTCGAATCCCAGATGCGATTAATATATTTTATTTTCTGTTGTTTTTTTGGTTTCATTTTTCATTTAGGTTATGTTAATATTATCTTCTTCAATGATTAAATAAAAAGGGGTTTATGCAAAATATCTAAAAAAACACTATATTTCTGTATCTCAAAAGTAATAGAAATGTAGACGTGAAACTTTAAACACATGGAAACGAAACTTTAAACTGCTCTAATAAGAAAATACTATTTACACATCCGACATTGTTTGTTGGGAACGTCGATTTGGATTTTAAATGATTATCTTGCTGATTTTACATTGTAACTAGATAAATTATATGAACATTTTATCGCGCAGTGAACTGTGAAGTTAACTTATGATATCAAGTCAGCGACCACACTAAGTGATTTAACCGCTTCGAATCTGCGTAAACATTGCCAATAGTCCAGTCCACACATCGCGTTCCAAGCGTTCGGGGCGGTTCTCAACCGACAAATATTTTTTTGCAGTCAATAGTAATAATAAGATAAATATTTTATTTGCTAAAAATTGACATAATTTTTTTTTTAAATTTAGGCAATTGACAAAAAAATCACAGCTGGTTTTCGTCAGTTCCTCTAGAAGTCAGATAAAGTTAAATTTACGTATCTTACTTAAAATTACTAACACAAGTATCCATTTCACTATATATCAATTATGATGTTGTGCGGCTGACTGTGCAGTCAGCAACCATTCGTTGCAGAACTTCTTGAAGCACTGCAGCTATGTCGATGTTTGAATAGATAGTAGTATGTCATTATAAAGTTTTGCCCAAATACAGGGGTTCGATGTTTGTGGAGAATAAGTAAGTGGTCTCTTTGGCGTGTATTGTACGCGCGAGAGTTACGGGACCACTGCACTTTATCGACGAAAATTTAAATAGTCGGAAGGGTTGGTCAAAAGGGCAAAAAAAAATCAATTACGACTATTATAATATTTCGAGCCTTTGGATTAATGTTCAACTATTGCTTGATGCCTGGTGGCACTTGTGTAGGACATGCGTCGCACCCCTCGCGGAATCAGGGCGGGGCTGTTTAAGTTTTCGTTACGCTAGACGGACATGACAGAATGTCGCCTGAGAGGCGGGCTGCATACAATGTATACTGAAGTGCATATATATGGTATAATAGGTTGTGCCTATATATATTGTACTTTATCAGAGGTTCCCAACCTTATTTGTCTTACCGCCCCACTATAGGGATATACTTTTCATCAGCGCTACCCCACCCCCGTTTCTTCTAACGCGACAATGCGATGAAATTAAATATACAAACTGTGACCAAGAGATAATAACCGTCATTTCGCGATCGATTCTGTACTCCCAATACAATGTTTTTATTACCCTTGTTATCCAATACGACAGCTTTTTACCCTTAATATTATTATATTATTTAGTACGTTATTGTTTGCCTGACAACAGGGGGCCAAGCCTGTATCTTTTAAATCGGCCATAAAGAACACATTTTGACAGAATTGCACTAACAAGTTAAGTTTAGGTGTACGTTAATAGACAAATCCGTATCGCAAACGCAAGAGACAACGCTGCTTTTGTGAAAACTTTCGACATGTGTTGGTTTTGCTAACGCAGAAGACACAGATTTGGTCCACAGATCCCGAGAAACTTGGTTTGGTACCATAACACTATTAAGAAAATGGCAAAAAACCATTAATCCATCTATAATTCAAAAGAATAATGTATAGTTCATTTTGTTGGATGATTCTTACAACTATATACCGACGACAAATGTGAATTAAGTAGGAAAATTTATTAAAAATATTTTTGTTGTCCTTGCCCCCCATTTTGAGGCCACCACCGCCCACTCGAATCTCTCCAACGCCCCCTGGGAGGGAGGGAGGCGATATTTTCTAAGTTGGGAATCTCTGCAATATATGTATGTATACACAGTGCTCTTGATCCGAGCAATCGCCTGCATCACTGCGGTCAGTGTCGACTTGAAGATTTGCATAATTACCGCTTACCTGCACTGAAATTGCACAGGTGAAGGGTGGATTCAGTGTTTTGTTACTAATAGTCTTGGTAGCAAAAGACTGGAGCCTTTACCCAATGATAATCTTGTCAATGCGGAAAGGCTGTTGACTGAACCCAAAGATCGCGGTACAAAACCCGAAGTAAGCAAATGAAAAATACAATGTGAATTTAATACAATATTGTATCTACGTACATTTGTATCTCGTTCCAGAGAGGAAGATTTTTTCTCACATTCATTTAAAAGTTACTTCCAATAAATTAAACTGTGTTTAGTAATAGGATCAGAAAAGCCAGATGCTTCGTAATGTTATTTTTCAGTTCTCCTTCTTCCCCTCTCCAAATTCCTTAAGTCAACATTTCCCACATGGGGAAGTTATCATGGTTCCTATGGTTCCGGGTAGTGTGAACTCTCGATCCATGTCACAAAGGGAGAGAATATATGTTTAAGACTACTCTTCTTAAAAAATTGCGGGTAATTTCTACAAACTTCCATTTTATCCGTATTTTCCTATCATCTATCTATCTGTATATAAGGAAGAGTGTCTGGGTTTATTTTTTAATATGTGTGCATCGCTTTTGAGTTTTTTTTTTTAATATTTTTATTTACGTAATCATATTTATATAACAAATACGATTTTTTTTTATTTAATACGATAAATCCGGAAATAATTTTCTCAGCTGTATCCAAAATTATGAAAATTGATTTTTTTTCATCTCATGTACTTCATAATTTAAAACGAAAATACTTCTAATCTAGTATTTACTTATTAATAAACTATATATTTACTAAACCTTTCATTAAAAAAATTATCATTCAGTTTGGATGGGTATTTTGGCCTCAAATCCAAAATTAAGTTATATATGAAACAGGCAGGGCAGCCGTTCCTCTTAATTAAATTCAGTTCACTATTAACGCTTTTTCTGATTTATAAAATTACAAATTTGTCGAATTATAAACCGGTTATATTTGTACGTAAATTTATTAAACCTTAAATTATATCAAAATAATAATTAGTTTCTGAAATACGATTTTCAAATTCAGAATAATTGTTCTTATTTAAACACCTTAGGTATTCCTTAACTCCAATATTGAAATTGTTTCTTCAAAAGTCTTTCTTATATAAAAATAGTTACAATCCTAACAAAACAATTTATATATCCCCATTTATTTAAAATATTATCCTTATCTCAGTTATTTAAAAAAAATCTTGTTTAAAGCTGGTTGGATAGTATTTGCGATGTTTTAAATTATTAAATTTGAGGAATTATCATTTAAAAACAATATTTTTCTCCACTGTTTACTAATATCAATTATTTGTGGATATACATAAGATTTAATCACTTTTTTCTTAAACTTTTTGTCTATCATATTATCTATAATAATATTTATTTGAAACGCACATTATTTTACAGAAATATTTAAGAAGGCTTTGACTGTCCAACTAGGAACAAGTCCCGTTTTAGGACGGTAAAATTGATAATTTTAGTTCATGGTAATATAAATATACATGAGAGAATATAAAAGAATCCTAAAAGTAAATTTAAAAAAAAAAGTGGTTTTTTTGTTTTTAAAGTACGAGTACGATGCGTTTTTTTTTTTTTTTTTAATTTATTGTACTGCATTGTAGAGTAATAAAACTATTAATTTAGTACTATAATCGTAATTTATTTTCAACACCCTTTTTAGTTTACCCAGTATTACCTTTATTTGACTCCCTTTGAAAGTTATCAACTAATTTTTTAACAAAATCATTTAATCGGCACAAAATGAGGTAGTGAACGCATGAAATAATCAATTAAAAACGGCAAAAATAACCCAACCACTTGTCATTTTCGTACAATTTCAAACAGGCACTGCGAGTGTGTAATTTACTGCGTGTTTGACACGAGTGATAACCATTAAAATCAAATAAATAATTGCTTCGACGCTTGATTGAATAGATAAGGCCAAAAAGAATTTAACGGGTTTTTTATTAGAGCTATGACGCAAGATTTAATTACTATATTAACACGTGTTAATAAAAAAATTATCCAACACACCAATCTACGATAGTATTAGAATTATTTTTGGTTATATCACATGAAGTTGGTAACAGGGCAAGCAATCATGATATACCCATTAATGTGTGAAAAGGTTGAATAAAACTATAGTATAATTTAAGAAACACACATTTACAATAAAAAAGGCGAGTTGATTTCTTGTTGTGAAGTTTTTTCTAATATACAACCAACAATGATAAATTTAAAAATCAAATAATACGCTGGATACGTTACATAAGGAGATCTGAAATAGAAAATGTATTAACATGAAAAACATCGAAACCATCCAAGGGCACTTAAAACTCCTCACCTCACAATTTTTTTTCTGCTATCACTACAATTTGATATAATTTAATTTCATATTTTGTAAATGTAATCCCCAGCACGGGAAATCCCAGTGAGGATATCATTCTTTATAATTTCTTCAAATGATTATTATTTAACAATTATTTTTAAAAACAATAATTATTAGCCTGAAACAGTCATCCAAATTGAAAAAACCTTCCGAGAAAAGATAAATATCGCCGACAGGACTCAAACCTGCACCCTTCTGATTGCCGGTCAGATGCTCTACCGTTGAGCTACGTCGGCTTATCGCAAAAACCCGCCAAGTTAATCAATATATACTAGTGTCTCATTATTATTGTTTGATTAACTTCGCCGACCTGTCGACCGACGGGTCGGCGACATTTATCTTTTCTCGGAAAGTTTTTTCAATTTGTATGAGTGTTTCAATCTAATAATTATTGTTTATAAAAATAATTGTTACCCTTTGCGCTATGCACAAAAATCTTGTCTTAAAAACTTTAGTTTATCAATTAATGATTATTATTTACTTTGCGGCTTCATTGTTATTCATATTTTCCTGATGATGAAATCATCGCTTTCGAAACATGTAGATATCAATGTTTATTTTTAGATTCATTTATATCATTATTTGTTATTTTGTTATAAATAATAATATAATAAAGCACAATTTAGTACATTTTTTAAATTTTAGTTTGTTTCTGTGTTGTATCGTTTCACACAGCAGTATTTACATTGCAGTTCTATAAGAATATTAGATAAATGCAGAGGCGCTTGCTTGCGTCGCCGCCTTTTTGATCATTCTCCATTCCGTAGCGGTTAACGCGCTTAAATTTGATTCAGAAGGGTTCGATTCTCGCACACAGCAACACGTTAATTTAGTATATAAAAATGGTCTATTTCTAGAGTGGGACATCTCAAAAATCATAGGTTCCTGCACCTTTTAAATATTCCTTTATAGATAAGGTTAATTTTCCATCGGAAGTTATATACTTTCTCTTCCAAAACTAAGCAATATTTGAGTTGATTCTCTTTTTAAATATGAGAAGAGCACAATTCGCAACGAAATAACTAAGTAAAATGTAACTCAAAATTGACAGTGAAATAGGCCATCAATATGGGCGCTTTACGTATGAACAGGTGCTAACGCAGATGATATCAATAATTAGAAGGATTGGCTTTGTAAAACACCTTTGAGGCCATTTTGTGATTTTTCACAAAAATGGTTCCATAATAATTAGCCTCATCATTTGTCTCTTATCAGAGGTTGAATATCACCTAAGGCAGTGCTTATCAAACATTTTCTATTGGCGGCACCCTTGTTAAATTCAAATTTTCCGAAGTCAACTTTTAAAAGTGTACATTTTCAAATTTAACATTATTTTTTGCAGGAGTCACCAGGGAAAATAAATAAAACACATTATTGATCGGAGAAAACTTTATGTCAAGTTCGACAGCTTCTCATTGAGTGGTTACGATCCTTGGCTACGAATCCGGAGGTTGTGGGTTCAAATCTAAGCGTGCGCAAATAAATTTTATTTAATTAATTTGTGTTATTTTACTATGTATTAGCATCTTTGAGGCACGTTCTAGTGTGGTAGATACTTTCGCAATCGCCATTCAGAAACCAAATATTGCTTGAAATTGCTTTAGCCGTATTTAGTAACCAGATCTTAGTAGCCAGAGACATCCCCACCTTCCCCTCCCCCATCTGCTTTCCCTCAACATTCCCTTCAGCCTCACAACATACCCCAATTGGGAATACAATTGTCTCATTGGCTCCAGACGGTTGGTAGCAGCTAAGATCTTAATAATAAAAACGTTTAACTAAAATGAAAATGAACTTATTGTGTAATAATTCGCGGCGCGCGACTCTGGGAAGAAGTCGCGGCGCACACTTTGGAAACCACTGAATTAAGGGGAATCTTAGCATCATTAGCAATACTAGAACATTACGATCAAGACGGCTTATTTTACTATTATTTAAAACCGGAGTGCTTTTCTTAATCGTTTGGCCAACCCTAGAATAAATAGTGTCGTTAGAAGGAAATTAAATACATGCATAATTATTTATCTGAGATCGTATAGTAGATATATTTTAATTATCGAATAAGGAAATTTATCTAATGAAAGTGATTGATACGATATTTTCATTTGCGACTTAATTTTGTAAACTCACAAGGAAAAGATTTAATCGAAGAGTTAAATAACTCACACACGCACATAAATATTATATGGCACACATAAATATTATTTTAGATCTAAAATTAATTTTATTTACTAAATACATAAACGCCTGCAAGGCATTTACAATGACACAGCATATTACGAAATAAAACTTTAAGGAAAGATGTTATTATAAGTGGTTTTTATTATATTACACATAATAAAACACAAGCCATCGGTTAGAAATTATATAGCTAGTATGTACTAGGTACCTAGCTAATAAGGGATATGTACTTAAAATATTTAAATAAAATAGTTCTCAACTTGAAAGGTATCATCAATGTACATACATAAAAAAAGATAAATGTCTAAAATATAAACATAGAATTAATGCCTTAATTTTTTAATTGTTATTGTGTTTTTTTGGTAGGACTTCATCTCATTTTTTATAAATTTAAAGTTTCTGAATCAAATTTAATAATGTCATTAAGTTCTGCTAGCTAGCTTTTTATTATTATTATGATTTGGCCACATTGAGAAAATTAATTTGTATGATTTTATTTACCCCTACCCAATGTTTTTTTACGACGTTTGAAATGATTTATTAGCATTTTTGGTAAGACACCGATTTTCTTAGAAATCAAGTATGATAATTAATATTACTTTTTCTCTGAGGCTGAAATTTGTTTCCCCCTTTTAATGACGGCAGGTTTTTCTTAATTGTTTTATAATTACGTTAAGGCAATGAATTTAAATGTTTTTGGTAAATTCGTGAATTGTTTTAGGAATTATATGTTCAGATTTCATAAAAGTGCTAAGGAGTAGAGAAAGGATAATTTTTCTTATTTAATATATTCAATTTTTCTTTTCTTTGTCTTTAGTTGTTCTAGTAAATTTAATCCAAGTCATATGTTTCTTTACGAGTATTTAAGCCGGACACAGAATCATAAAAGTCATGTTATCTCATTTTTTACTATAGTTAGGTATATGATTTAAACTGCGTTAGAAAGATAAAAAAGCACGTTTTTATTGCCATTTAAAAGTTTACCATGCATATTTAAGAAAAATTATTATTTATTCTCACTCGACTTGAGTGGTTAAAACTTTTTCACGAACCGTTCTGGCGTCATTATATTTAAATATAAAAAATAAAAATAATATTTAAAAATCATTTCCATCACATTACTAGTTCCATAAAGAAATATAAAAAAGTTTAGAGACTAAAATATATTATGAAAGGAACCTGTTGAGTAAATCTGACAGGAATCATTTTAATTGATTAGAACCAACACATACATTTAAGTAGTCGATAGTTGTACAAAGTTGTTAATAATAAGCAACTTCCGTACCCCCCTTAATGTGGATTCACAAATATACAGTTTCCAAATAATTACAAATCTTATCCAAAATGGTATGGCAAGAATGCAGCGCGTATTTTGTTCATGTTTCCTCTCAGGTGTGAAGTGAGATTGTGGTGAGATGTGGCTCAGAAATCCATGTCACAGTACCTAGAGTGCAATGGCGACCTCTGCAGGCTGTCTTTAGTTTCATTTTCATTCAATTACAGAGCAGAAATAATCAAAAAGAAACCTGTTTGCGAGACGATAAAAAATCGGCCGCACTTTTAGCTCGAAGGCTGTGCGTAAAGAAAGTAAGCTCTGATTCAGAAGCTATCGATTTTATCAGCCAGTTTAATACGCAGTCACAAAAAAGCTCATTGCATTACGGCCTAATTCAACCAATCGACATCGAATGGATGCATCATTTCGAATATGAACGTGTATTTTATTATCCTTTTCGATTTTGATTATTTTATGGTCTCGATATGATTGCGAAGGCTGCAGGTTGACCGATTTGAAAAGTAGGTACTTTTATGATTATAAGAGTAAAAATACGCAGGGACTGGTAATGTTACCGGTTTGCATTTAAAGTGACATTAAGATATCGTGAAGGGTTCACGAGCAACTTACCAACGTAATCAAACGTCAAAACACGGTCATTTTCCAGCTACTTGGTTTTAAATGTGGCATTTCGAATCAACACAAACATTAAAAAATATTTAGAACAAAATAAGATATTTTTTTCTTAAACGGAATCATAACAAGTTAAGCATTAATCTCTTCTTTGTTAATCTTATTTAATTCAATATTCCTTGCCGTAAGAAGCAATTAATCGATTTTCCACAATCAACACTTTACTAATTGTGAGTACCATTCTCCAATGTCGAGAGTAAACATGTTAACTCAGGCCAAGGCCTTGCAATTTTTGGCATCAGTCTAAATGATTATTGTGAGGCTTTACGAAAATAAACTACGAAAAAAATCATTTAGGATGTCCAAAATTATTGGCTCTATCAAAACCTTGTTCAGGCTTTGAGTTGAATGTTTTCTCAGATGTATATTTTGTTCTATTTTTGTCAATGCTTCATTCGTGTATTATGTATGTGCTATTGTTTTACTGTAGCTTTTGTTTATTACAATTCGTGTTGTGTGTTTTATGTTATTGAAAAATGGTCCGTTAATATAAAAATAAATCCATAAAAGTGTTTTAAAATCAATGTATCACCTTACATTGCAAAAAAAACATAGTGCAAAAATACCTTGAAATCAAAACATCACACTGTTCTACCTGCTAGAATATTTTGTTCATGTAAATTAGCTTAGGATTTTTTATAATAAAAATATCATGGTGCTTTAAATATAGTGAATACTAAGTATATCTTTAAATTTATTTATTCATTATTATTATTTTAATAAATATGACTCCACAATGTTATTTTACATCATTTGAAGTTATTTTTCATATATTATTTTAACATATAATTTAGTTTTAGTAATTAACATAAAGATCACGGCTCAGCTATACATTAGGGAGTCCGGAGTGGAGCTAGTTTTCATTAGTTCCTACAGACATTTTTAAGGCAACATTTCGATTCTGAATGGGGGTCTTTCACCAGGGCGATACTGATAGTATTTATCAATCTGGGGCGTGCCGAAAGCATACAATTTATTATTTTATTAGAATTATATTTAAAAGAGCACAAATTAATTGCGCACGCCGGGATTCGAACACGCGATCACGGAGGCCGTCAAATCTGAATAGAATGTTCATCTTCCCTTCTCCTTTCTTCAACATTCGCAATTTTTTTAATGTAATTGTTCCAGTGGTTCCGGGCAGTAACTAATCACATAAAAAACAAACAAATTTATTCATCGGCTTTGAGTTCTCTGTGTATTCTCCCACCGACATCGGTCAAACCGCGAGACAACCACAGGTGGATGCATCGGCAGGTAGGTTTTTTTTTATATGTAAACCATCCCGGTAAAACCGTAAAAATTGAAGGTTTGATATCGACTTACAGGGGATCGATGTCGTGGTTTATGGTGGAGGCGATAGTCTACTCTCCTGGGCCTCTCGGCCCCCGAGTCGTGACGCAATATGCCATTGTTTATACACAGTTGGTACATTGTGTTGAGAAGAGTCTCTGGAAAGGGATAAGATAAAATCAAGTATTTAGTCAGAATACCAAAATGAGTTTATCTAAGTAATTATTTGAAATATTTTGTTTACGTCATAAATTAACGTTATCATTGTGGGGGACATTTTTTATGGAGTGAACCAAGTTCTTGACGAAACTGTTGAGCACAAGAATAATATTCGTATTAATGGACCCGTTATCATATGAACACTTAATGACAACCGTGATCAAATCTATGTTCCAGTATTAAACTGGAATAAGTCTCAAAACCCAAAAAAATTACAATTTGGGTATCAAATCACTGGCTGTTTTATTTAAAGTTCATTTGTGCAGTGAGCTACCATAATAAATAAAACAAATATTTATTGTAATTTTACAACACTTTAAACAAATTAGTTGCTTAAACTTCAAAATGTATTCCATATGTGTGGTATGAATTCAGTGTTTAAGAGGCTTTCTGTTCTAAGAATAGTTCATACACTGTCATTCTCGTGGCGCTTCGAGCGTGAAATCATTCGGAATCTAAAAGACGACTGCGTGCGCAGATATATGAAGATTTGTCAACAAAAAAATTGGATGGAATACTATTTTGTAATAGTGGAGAGATTTTTTCCTTTAATTATCGTGTTGTAAGTGGTTATCAAAATAAATATGAAGATGATGTATTTAATATAATAAAAAAAATACGAACAATAAAGTTTCCTATGTAAATTCTGTCAGACCTAGTTGTATTATATAGTATCATTAACAACCTTCCCTGCCATCCTCGCCAGTATTAAATTAAATGTACTGACGAGGAACACAAGACAGACTGTAACATTTTTTCTGCAACACTTATACAACCAACTATCAGTCTCATTCATTAACCAATAGGATGCATGATCTAGGCAACAAGTTTTTTTTTTACATGAATACCGCACAAGAGTCTTAACTGCTCCCAACCGTCTGGAGCCAGTGAGACTATGGCATCCCCAATTGAGGAATGTTGTGAGGCTGAAGATATTGGGTAGGGGAAGGAGAAGGAGAAGAGGAAGGTGGGGAAATACCTGGCTATTCGGATCTGGTCACCAAACACGGATAAAAGTCATTTGAAGCAATGTTTCAATTCTGAATGGTGGTCTTTCACCAGGGCGATACTGAGAGTATCTTCCACTCTGTTTGGATGTATTCTTGCTATGTATGCTGATTCCATTTATACAGTAAAGCGTCATCTATACCAGCACTTTTTACGAACCCTACAATATGTGGTATTGTAGCTTTTATAATGTAGCGTTAATTATTTGTGTTATAATATTCTTTAGTTTACTATTTTATGTTACTCTCAAACGTTTAAAAAAAAGTTCATTACTTTATGGTTTAAAATCTCTAAGCACTTATAATTTTTAAAAGCTCTTTATATTATGATCTAAAATCCATATAAAAGCCCAGATGGGCGTATAATTCACTTTCACCGGCCATAAAAAAAACAACAGAAAAGACAAACGATTTAAAAAATCAAATCTAAACCTGGCTCAAAGAAATCTAAGAATGGGAGATATCCAGGATCCTCAAAAGAACTTCGTATGAGCTTAGTCCGCCTCAGCACCTTTTTGTGCATAAAACATAAAGCCTGAAACACTCATCCATGATTAACTTGGCGGGTTTGCGATAAGCCGACGTAGCTCAACGGTAGAGCATCTGACCGGCAATCAGAAGGGTGCAGGTTCGAGTCCTGTCGGCGACATTTATCTTTTCTCGGAAGGTTTTTTCAATTTAAATGAGTGTTTCAGGCTAATAATTATTGTTTATAAAAATATTGATTATATCAAAACATCAGATTTTGACTTGTTGCAATTTTCTGGGCCATCAAAATATTGGGCAAGCGTTTGACGGGTCTCCTACTTGACTGTGTATCGCTGTGCTGAAAGGATTAATTACGCTTTTTCGAAATACCGATAGAAAAACTACAGAGTTTTCACATGACCCCTACGTTATATGGACTGGATGCCATTCGTTGGAGGGTTTAACATATTTCACTTATATTTCTTTTAACACGTAATTAATGATTTAATTATAATGGTGTTAGTTTATACGACATTTTTATGAGATAAACACTTTTTAACGAAAATGATTTTATTTCGTTAAAAATGAAAAACACTGTCTCTTTAATTAGTTTTGGAATTCACAAAAAAAAGTTCAAATATCCTATAAACAATGTTTGAAAACTGTCAACATAATCTCTAGCACGATTTTATGTAATACTTAAGAGAAGAAGAAAAAATACAAAATTTATCTCCAATAGTATTATCCATTCAAGGCGGTTTGAAGGTCGTTCTGCTATTTTATTTCCAGAAAGATCTTCGTATTTTGTTACATGTCTAATACTCGTATATCGAAGTATTAACGTTTGGTTATAGAGTTTTTGTCATTTTAACGACATCTGAATTCTATATATTCATATGTATTCAAACTTCCTATGTACATTCTCTAGCATCCAATCATTATTTTATGCAAAGCGAAGAGTGAATTATTTAAATTAAATAGTTTATATTAATGGAGTTCATATAATTCTCCGATGTTGCATCCGAATCCTTGGTATTAAATACATAAAAATAAATTATTTAAACAAAAAAAAAACATTAAAAAAAATGTTCACAAAAAATTAACCGCGTATTATAGGTACATACAATAATTATTAAACATTTAAGTTCGCGTGTTGAAAGCAATGTAGTTCCTTCCATTTAATGTGCAATGCGATTTAAAATGCAGCCTCCTGTGAAGGCTGCTCACGTACTTCGCCAATCAATCATTCCTCAAGTAAGTAAAAATCCTTTATGATTTTTCGAACGAAAAATAGGATTTTGATGTTTAAAAATAAAAAAAATATTTTTTTTAATTTAACCTTTGCGGTTCAATCTGAAGTTTATTTAAAATCGTTGATTAATTTATGATTAAAATTAGATGATTATTCAAGTTTTATTGCTGGAAAACTCTCGTAACTACACAATATCATAAACACAATTTGCTTTCCCCTCTTTTAAGTTATTGATTTAATAGTAGCCCAGATCTTTTAATAAAATTCACCAGAGTTGACATTGGGTGATTGACAACGTCTATTTGTTCCACAACATGTCCCCTACATTCTACACACCATGGCAGGACATGTGAACGCATGTTACTATTAATAGCAAATGTGGTTATAATAAAAAAATATTTAACAGTATGGGATCTTTTGTTGGTTTTGATATATCTACTTAAGTTTCCGCCCGTTTTCTCTGAACACAAAATAATTTATTCGAATAACTACAATCAGCGTGAAATAATTCTTGCCCCCGGGCAAATTCGCAACCTTCAGAAAGCCCCCGTACGTCAGGCCGACGTAAATGATTTATAAATTGCAGTTAATTGTCAAGGAAATGCAATTTAAAATTCATTTGCTTGTCAGAGATTCTCGACCAGAAAACATTCACGATCTTTCGTTAAAAAATCAGTGGTACTTCCATATTCTAGATATACTTTGTAGACCACACGTACGCAGGAAAGAGTTTTTATGTTATTTAATGAATACGATTTACGTAAGTGTCCGCTGGCTGGATTAATGAATCCTTACGTAGAGGGCAGTATCTGCAATCCATGGAAATTATAGTTCCCCACAACGTTAGAGATTGGTGCAATAGCATTTTTAGTTAATTATCAAGTAGTTTTGGAGTCAAATATAAATACAATCTAAAAACATGATTTTCCCTACCACTTTGATGTTTAACATCAGGATAGTAAATAATGGGATATACTACAACCTTAAGAAGCAATTACACCCCCTTTGTGGTGTCATTTTGAATAAAATGAATAATAAATGTTTTGTGTAAACCACTCTTTAATATATAAATATTATCATATTTTGGAAGCGAAGCTTCCCTCGTCGGGATAACAGTATACTAAGAAATGATGATAAGAATAGACAAATAATAACCAATAAAATTACAAACATTAACAAAAATTAACAATAAATGTGAGGGAAGCATCGCTTCCAAAATATGTTTATATTTGTATATCTATTAGTGGTTTATACAATATATTAATTTAATTAATAAATTTACTAATCTTTATTTTTTTATACTGCCATTTTTTAATAAAATTATTAACCTCGATACATATCCTTATGGCGTTAAAAATTGAAACGTTAACAAAAAAATTTAACACGTGAAGAAGCTGAATAAAATCCAATCATATAACTTCAGAAAAAAAATCTCGGATCTAAATTTGTACCCAATTTTTCACCATTAAAAACTGCCAAACAGTGGAAATACAAAGATTAAAGAGAGAAAATATCAGATTAAAAACATAAGACATGAAACTAAAGCAAGTTTGCATACTAAAGTTGTATGCTCACTGGTGGTTAGGTACTATTTTATTTGTTCACACCTCCTGATAATTTACCCACCTCCTTGCAGGCAAACAGGACGAGTGGATATCGAGCCGTGTTCACAGAACAAGGAAACCTGCCAGCAGCCACCCGTGTCCCACCCATGTCCCACCTACCACCGCCACTTACCACACGGGCCCAACACCTCTCGAGGCCCTATTCCTCAATCGCCCATTCCGTGACACTGACAATTTATACCACAAAGTTGAACACACAGAGGGAGTTAACTTATGACTTATGACGCGCGAAGGCTGCAGGAAAATAACTCTTGCGTTATTATTATTTTAATTTACTTATTCAAAGCATGAGAAACCATTTCTTCAGAACGATTATTTTTTAAATCTGAAAACTTTTTATAAACGTATTAATCAATAATGACCACTTACGTCAGAATTAATAGACGGCTGAAGGCAAAACTCATGTGACACCCATTTTGGCACCAGGTTTAGTTCACTGTCATCCACGTTTTGTTTAGCGTAATTTTGACTGCGGTAAGCAAATTACAAAACATTTAAAAAAGGGTTAAACTAATTCCTCTTAACAAGATATTTTGTTTTTGTAAACAAGCCGAATCTTTTTACTTTTAAATTTTACAAATAAAGCCTATTGAAAAACAGTTCCCACCTGTCAAGAAAATGATTGTAAAAATAGTTCGTACAAAATATATATTTTACATATACAACGCACGGCATAAGTAATTGAACATTTCTAAACAGTTTACGTTTGATCATAGAGTAATGCACGCCACTGACATTGCGTAATTTATAGTGTATAATATATGTCTCACAATATATAAATAAAATAATAAACTGATACATACAAACACAGAATTCATTAAAACGTCACAAGTACATACACACTTTACACGATAATATGATAATATACATTTAAACACCTTCCATACACAAAATGGCGAGCATTCCATTAGCTATGGGAAGACAATTTATATAATTACATTCCAGACGAAATTTAAAAAAAAGAAAAAATCTGGGTATACTGGGTAAGTCGTCGGCTCACAAAGCTGAGTAAAACGTCAATCTTTTTTTTTTATATGAATACCGCACAAGAGTCCCAAACTGCTCCCAAGCGTCTGGAGCCAGTGAGACTATGGTATTCCCAATTGGGAATGTTGTGAGGCTGAAGGTATTGGGGAGGGGAAGGAGAAGGGGGAGAGGAAGGTGGGGAAAAGGGGAAATACCTGGCTATTCAGATCTGGTCACCAAACACGGCTAAAAGCCATTTCAAGCAACGTTTCAATTCTGAATGGTGGTCTTTCACCAGGGCGATACTGAGAGTATCTTCCACTCTGGAACGTGCGCAAATATACTATATATTATTTTTAAATGAATTAATTGTGAAACAACACAAATTAATTAAATAAAAATTACTTGCGCACGCCGGGATTTGAACCCGCGACCTTTGGATTCGTAGTCGAGAGCCTTACCCCTCGACCATGGAGGCCGTATCTTATCAATATTACTCGATAATATTATCTTTTTTTTTTGTACTTATTTTTAAAAGCATTATTTTCCTCATAGCACCAACCAGTACCTATCAAACACATATACATAATCTATTTCTCCCTAATTATTATACCTTTTTCTAGATATATTATATTACCATGCTATGTCAATACTAGCTTTTTTCCCTTCTATTTTAGAATAATGGCACTAAGTATGAACTAAACTTATCAATTTGAGTGTCCTAAAACGGGATTTGTTCCTAGTTAGGCAGTTATCGCTTTCTTAAATAATGTTGTTAAATAATGTGTGTTTCAAAAAAATAAAGAAAATTATTATTACGTTTAAAAAGTACTTTTTCCATCTAAAATTAAAATGAATACAGTTGTAATGTATTTATTTCGGTAAATATTGTTAGCTAAGTGATGGAAAGGGTAATTAACTCTTTTTCTGTAATAAATAACAGTAAATAGAATGCCAACCTTGCGAATTTATTCCAATGGCCGATAACTTTGTGTGGGGTTGCGGTAGATAAAACCCTCCGGATATCGACTTACTCCGAGCGCACACTTAGCTCGTGTCGATCGCGAAACCTTCATTAATCTTATGCCATGTTGTTGCCATGGCTACATGATTCGCCCCGCAGATGAATTCATTTACAGCATCGGTATATTCGCCTTCCTGCTTCGCATATTGTAAAACCATAAATCAATTAAGGCCTTGATTACCGTATTAAAGAAATTAACAAAACACATTTCGTTTTAATTTCTCAATGTCTGAAATGGACGCCGAAGATCCAGCGTGACAAATGTATTTTATTTTTTTAATAAGGTAACCGTTTCTCAAAGATAAATCAATACGAAAACATTTCTAATCATGATCTCATCTGACAGATAAATAAATTTGTTGGATGCAGCTTTCAAATCTAATCTAACCTGAATCTAGAAGTGACTTTGATGATAGTCGTGTAAGCTGGAATATGCTACCGGGATCATCCGCGTTAAACTAAATATAAAAATATGACCGAACAAATCTAGCAAAAAATTCTTCATGTATCTACGAGTACAAACAATAGCAAGGCGTCATGCAAATCTTTGATACCCTATTCCTCTTGGCTGATACGTGTCTGAAAACTTAGCCGTAGTCGTTGTCACGACTTTTTCAAAATACCACACTCCAGAACAGTTGCACAGCATATCATGACAAGAGGAATTTTTGATGAAATTTCTAATACAGTTGATATATTTAATTTCTCCAAGTAAACTTAAAGTGGTCCGTACTGACCCCTGGAGGTCCATATAGATTTGCAGGGGATCGTAAATGATGGTCCACGGATCGGAGTTCACTTAGACTGCACGCATAGTAAAGCACCGTAGTAAGTTTCGATCGACAAGCCTACTGCGCACTTAAAACGATCGCAGCTACGTTCATGTGCAAGTTTTTACAAATGTTCATACCGGCAGCAATGCATCACGTAGTGAATAAATATCACTTGTTCAGTATTCTACCAAATTTTTGGACAGACAGGCTGGGGAGGGGGGGTCGGCGTAAAATTAAAAGAAGGGCAAAGGGGTCCATGGGTAAAAAAAATTGGGAACCTATGTCGTAAACTAATGTAAAGACATTAATAATAACATCTAGATGAGAAGTTTCAATTGATATTTTTGCAGCACAAGAAAGGGTCGTTTTAACGACTAGTTTTGTGCTTAAAAAATCGCTTGTGGATGGTTTTAGTATTTCCTTTGCTAGCTATGATTTCTTTCTAGCGTCCAAAAATTCCTGAATTCAAAATGACGTGGCATAGGTAAACGAAAGCTAATTTCAACATAAAACCCACGTAAAAATGATTCATTATATTATAGAGAGTTGAATAAA
Source organism: Halesus radiatus (assembly GCA_022606495.2). Classification (NCBI taxonomy): domain Eukaryota; kingdom Metazoa; phylum Arthropoda; class Insecta; order Trichoptera; family Limnephilidae; genus Halesus; species Halesus radiatus. The sequence continues at coordinate 172,703 of JAHDVE020010975.1, forward strand.
TTTAGTAAACTAGTATTGATATTATGGTGTAAAAATTCAGTTGAAATTGATAACACTTAGTTCTACTGCGATCCGATGTAAAAAAGTCGAAAAAAAAAAGTTTCTCTAATCACATTGTACCAATGGAAATCCCGGTTTCGAAAATATAAATTATTACTGTATCGTAATTCTGTTTTATTGTATGTAAAAGCATATGGTTGAAATATAATGAAAATATTATGAAACGAATGTTCCCAGGCGACGATAAAATTACGTGTTATGGTGATAAATTTATTATAAATGAGATATAAATCCACAGAAAACAATGATACATGATAATTCAGCGTAGGTATTAAATGTCCAACACTGAATATTGTCTTTGCGGAGTTATGCAAATCTGGGAAGGTAGAAATTAACATATTAATATTAAGTATTATGTTTTCATGAAATTTAATTTACCAGCGAGTAACGTTGATTTTAGTGACAAATGAATATTGAAACAACTACGGAATGTTTGATTTTTAATAATTGTTTTTGTTGTCTATTTAAACCCCTCAGAAAAGGCAAATATTTTAGCCGCAGGAAAATTGATGAAATCGAAATTGTGGGTTCAAACCCATGCTTGGGCAAACGAGCTTCAATTTTAAAAACGTATATATAATGTTTTTTTTTTAATTAGTACATATATTTGCAGCTAGTTCCAAAGTGAAAGCATAGACTTATTTGAGTAATTAATCAAAAATGTTGATAAAAAATATTATGAAACATTTAATAATATTAGAAATTTAATATGAAAACAAATTCACGAGATAGCTATTAAAAAAAATTAATTCACGATTAACGCTTTTTCTGATTTGTAAAATTTCAAATTTGTCTAATTGTAAACCGGTTGTTTTTTTAAGTAAATTTTTTAAACCTTTATTTATATCAAAAGAATGATTGGCAAATTCAGAATAATTATTATTCTTTAAACACCTTAGGTGTTCTTCAACTCTAAATTTGCAATGTCTATAAGTCTTTCCAATGTAAAAATAGTTACAAAATAATTTATATTCCCCCGATTTCTTTAAAATATTATCCTTTTCTTTGTTATTTAATATACGAGTACAACTTTTTAATTTATCTATATCTTTTGTCTATTTTTAGATCAGACCTTAATAGTCAGATGGGTCCCAACCTTATGCTTCTCCTTACCTCACTTCAATTACTTTAGTATTAAAACAGTCCTCAAGTTGGAAATAATGTCATTCCTATGGTTTTAGTCAGGTATCACATGAAAGTAGCAAATAATATTGCAGGTATAAGATTTTATTAAATATTAACAAAAAAGCATGTTAATTTAACTAATTTTATGGCGTATTTTATGTGTGCATTCTTCTTTACCCAGAATAAAAAGTACATAAAAATATATTACCGAGTATTTAAAAATTTTGCAACTTCGGACAAAAAAAAAGTTTATGATCGTCACGAGGGGCCACACGAAATAAATTAGAATTCTGTATAAATTTTCTCATTATGATGCAAAGCAATTAACATAAGGCTATTAAATAAGATTCATCAGATTCATATACGAGTATACATAATAAATACAATAAAATCGAGAATTCCAGACGATTTATTGAGCAAAAAATATTTTAAGCTTTTAGTGGCTTACGAATACATTTATTTTACAAACAAAATGCAAATTGCACGCTCAGATAACATCTAAATAATTGTTTATGCCTCGATAACAATATGCAAAGCTTTTTGGCTATGTTTCTAGAGTTTTTTAGTATATTTATATTTCATTTGAATCCACCGTCGACACAAACACACTGATTATTACACGTAGTCTGAGTTTAGAATTTCACCTTGGGTAAAACACCTTGTTCTCCGAGGATTTAGTGCCATCTAAATCCAAGTAATTGTTGAATAATGTGATGTTATGATACTTTAGTGGTAGACAATCCAAATAAACCTCACATAAACGGTGTTTACACTGTAAGCTGTAGAGTATAAGTCAAGCACAAATTGAGTAGTTACCTCGACACCTAAGTAACTTTTCAAAATGTGCTTGGGAAAATTTTCTTGTAACGTTTTATCTGCAGATTACTATGATGCAGAATGTTCTCTCTTCTCGCAAGAACAATTAAAAACAGTTTTTAAAAATAAACACCTATTTTTTTTAAATTTAAGAATTTAAAACTGTTTCAATTAAAACTTTATTATTTCACATTACATGGTTCAATGTGTTAACTGTAGGTAACTTATTGCAAGACGTATTAGCATTTCATAAATGTCTAGTTCACGTAGAAGTTACTGGATGATTTATCGGCGACCAATTTAAATTCTAATTGAAAACTTCCTTATTTTTTAAATTTTAATTTTAAATACTTTACATAAATAAATCAGTATTTCTGGTAAGCAAATAATGTCAATAGGTTAATTAATCAGTGGAAAAATATGTTAAATTTAATCCTGTCTTACGAGTTCAAATGGCAAATAGATAAATTAGATTCTTTGTCCAGGTTCCAAAAGAGATAATTGAGAAATTCTGTTGGACGAGTTGCGATTTCATTGCGATCTCAACAGAATCCATTCAAATTGTACTGTTTTCGAAGAAATTATAATAGTGTCAAATGAGCAAGATTAAGAAAGAGAAATAATACATGGTTTGTGAAGTTTAATTTTGAAGTGTCAAGTGAACTTACAAAACATATGAAAGCAAGAAAGGTGAGAGATGCGCCAGGAAGAAATGGTATCATGGAGGAAACCAAATACTTTAGTCGGGTTATTTGCAAAAGAGACGATGTCTAAGAGTTACCAAAGTAATAAACTTTTAAAACCATACTTCAATAACAACAGCTATAAATTTTAAAGTTTAAGAAAAACGTAAGCTGCATCATTTGAAAGAACCTTCAAGAATATTAGTTGAGTAGCAACAGCATTCGAAGAAACTTAATCAAAATTAAAAAAAAACGTAATCATTTATTTTTCAAAATATTGTCAAATAAAGTCGTTTGTCAACGGGTTCTTACGTTCTTAGTAACGGTCTGTATAAATTAAGGAAATCTAAATAATAATACATTATTACAATTTATATATTTTTTTAATGTAAGAACTAATATTTTTTTAAAAAACAGGGGTTCAAAAAATACAAAGAAAAACAAAAATAAAAACGGTACAAAAATTGCAAAGAAAATCTGAGAAAAAGAAAGAAAAATATTAGCACAAAATTATTTTATTAAACTTGGTAACATGCTGTAAATTTTTGGGACATAGTATTCTAAAGATCTTTGAGACCGTTTTTATTTCGATATCTGGGAATTACAAGTCCACCGTGTGAATTTAGTGTTGCATTATTAGCATGTACCATTATTTTGTTATATTCAGATTGAAATGTATTCTGATTCACAATTTTAAAACACAATATAGCACGAACAGATAACAAGTTTACGATTAAGGGTAGTAAGTTGGCTAAGAATTAAGTTTTCGGAAAAATTCTAGCAGCATCAGTTGTAAATTGTAGAGTTTTCTAAATGCTTCTTCGCGAGGTGAAGCGCTATGCTTCATCTTACTTTGGTTAGCAGGCTGTCTTGCTGCGTGCACCGTGCAGCGGGGCATGGTATTTATGTAAACGTCGACATCCCTAGTTGGACATGGGAGATAATTACGGCGAGTGTTTATGGCGGCCGGTGGTTTGAAAGTGGGTTTGACTGGTGGAGGAAAGTGGATCATAACTACCGAGACTAGTCGCTAGTAAATGAATACTCTTCATACTTTCATGCTCGTCAAGTGTCGGTACAGATTACGGATCGTAGTTTGATAATATACAATATCGTGATCAAGCAATAAATAAATTGTTATCATTTATTTAAAAAGAGTACCTACATACTTGCTCTTCATTAAAGAATCTCCACGCAAGTGCTTATGGTAAACTAATAATTTTAAAAAAAATCAAAAACCATGTGACCAATGAAGCCTCTCATTTGTCCTATTGTTTGACGGGGTTAACAATGTAAAATTTAAATTATTGATATTATTCATTCTTCGAATATAAAATTTATTCCTTCAAAATATTTGCAATCACTTTGTGGTGCCATTATTAAAAAAAAAAACAATAAGAATAACTTTAATAACTGTTTTTGTGTTTAATTCGTAGAACTCCAATGAACTGTCTTTTTTTAAAATTTAATGATTATATAATTTAATAATATTATTACAAATTTCTGCAAGTATTTTTAGTTTTTATTATTGACAGCGTTCAAGGCCATTTTCAAACTGCGGTTAATCTACATTGACGACTTATTTATGTGATTTTATTTACTCCCACCCCATTCCAATTTGGACGGGTGTTTAAAATAATTATTTACTATCGGTAAAACCAATTGAGTAAGAAAATAATTAAAATTCTATATTCTCTGAGGTTTTTACATTTATAGTGTGTTTTCGACGTATTTAAATGACAGTGTTTTCTTGATTAATTTATTTAA